>JAYMFT010150101.1:0-12638 GCA_038088735.1 Panulirus argus
TATTACTTGTGTGTGAGACATATATATATATATATATATATATATATATATATATATATATATATATATATATAATGTGCCTATGACAGCTGCTACAGTGTATGTGTGATGGTAAGGTGTTCGCCACTTCCTAGTGTGACAGTGACACCATGGTGAGGTGGGCAGGCTCCTGCCCTACAACTTTCACTTGTCGAGGGTGGCATGATCCCGGGGGCGGCCGTTAGCCTGCAGCAGGGACGAGTTGCTCTAGATCTCAGGCTAGTATACCATAGTTCCTGTTGCTACCGCCTCTGTAGCTTCTGCCGCTGATATTGTTGCAAACCATACTTTCAATTTACATCAGCCATAATGATTGAGCTTATTGTGTGCCGTATGTATCGCGCATCACATTCTCAGAAGCCTGAGAGGAAGTCGCGATTGCAGACAGCTTAGGTCCTCATCGGGCGCCAACTTGAGAGTGTGGTCACGTGCAACGTGGCAACGTGGGCGTCTGGAGTACGTACCAGCCTGGCAGTGGCCGATGAGCACTTGCCTGAAGGTTAGGTAATGACGTCTTCAACATCTTAAAGACTGGGATTGTGAGTGACTGACAAGCTAGTTGTCTTGGCTAGGGTAAGCCTCTCGGATATCTGACTGGCTCGTTGACCTAATGTGACTGGGTAGGAGGCAAATGACTAAACTGGTTAGCCTTAAGACGGCTTCTCGGTAGGTTCCCTGGGTGACCATCATGCGAGGTGGGCCAAGCGCCTGACGTGCTGACTCATCGTGTGGCTGGCTTGGTAGCTGAGTGAGCGACATCCGTGGGAGTGTTACGACACTGGACGAGAGGGAGAGCGTTGTGGCTGTGAGCAATGTTTACTTGATAAATCTGAGGATGTCACTCCCAAGGTCCGGATCGACTTTCTCCTTCCCTTGATTCAAGTTTGCTGGCTAATGACCTCACGTTTACTCTCCCTTTCTTCCCTCTGTCTATTCGCGCTTTTCCTGCCAGTGTTCGTGTCTCGTTTGTTGGTGAAGGCGTATTATGTTGCTGTAGACGTTAGTGTACGTCTTGGTCAACCTCTCCCTCTCCCATTTGTTAATCACTTACCACTCATCTTGAATGAAAAACAAGGAAATTGTAGTCAACGAAATATCAATTAAGCTAAAGAAGTTTACGTAACTAAATAGCATTAGTATAATAAGAGAGAGAGAGAGAGAGAGAATGATCACGTATATAAATCGCAAACTCAATAAAAATGGGAGAGCAAAAAATAAAGATGTACTTGAGAAACAGAAAGGTCAAACAGTAAAACAAAGGAGATCGTTACGCCATCTTCCAGTGTTAATCTGAAAAATGAAAAACATTGTTACCTGTTTGGCGGCCAAGCACATCCAGGGGCAACGACACACTCACACACAAGTAAGAATTGCCGTCTTCCTTAAGATATGGTGTCAGGGGTCAAGAGGAATACTGTTGCCACGAGGGAACTGTTAACAAGAACATCGCAGTCATTCCATATACGTATCTGTGGTGCCATTAGACAATTATATCTACCGTGTTAGTGGCGAGCCGAAAGGTGTACGCAGTAGGGAGTTGAGACACCACCTTACTACTGACCGTGAATTATAGCTCCTCTGTGCTCTTGAATATAATCCCCGAGACATCCTCCAGTTTGGGAGTATGATAACGCATATACGTAAAACATTCTAAACGCAATTTTGTCATCACAAACATTAAGAACCAACCGTCCTGTTATGGTTGACTGTGTAAGGCAGATGAGCCCCACAGTCACTGGACAAGTCTATATCCAGCCTGATTCGGGCAGAGGAGTCAGGATATTCTGGGTTGCGTTGGGCAAGATACTTTCGAAAATAACAGACCCGTCGTCGTTGATGAGCCGGAAGCTGATGACGTCACGTGGCGAGTGGTCGGGAGCTGCATTACGAAAGATTACCTCCTCTCCACCCCCACCCTCCCAACACTCCGGACTTTAACGTTGTCGACGTCAGCAGGGACCTGTGAATCGCTTGTATGAAGGCGGATGTAATTACCTGCTCGCTCAGCGCAGTTATAGACACATTATACATAGTTTGCCAGAGCTCAAACTTTTATGATAAGGTTACCTAACATGTATAGGTTGTTCTAAGAAGCCCCAGAACACGGCTGTGTATTAATAATCTGTCCAGCTACCTAGCACTATTGTTGTCACAAATGATACGTATATGTCCTCTAATGCCACATGTCTTATCCAGGGGTTCATCTACTCAGGAACTATCAGAAATCTAACAAAACAGGTGTGCGCTTGCCTCCAGCAAGAGTGAGGCGCATGCTGACTCACGTCTTCCAGTCAACACCGCCATATTAGGAGTCTGTGATACGTCACTGGAGATTTTGCTGTAGCGAGAGATTTGTATCAGGGATGACGCGGCTCCGTGAACTTCTTGCCAGTACTTGGCCACACGTTACGAATTTGAAGAACATTTTCACTCGTTGTACCTCTAGATATCAGCTGATCATTCAACATACACTTATCTTTCCACCGCAAGGAAAATGTTTGTTTACACTGTTACTGAACTGTGTTGATATCGTGATTCATCTTGATGCTGTTCCTCACTTCCGAGGAGAAGAAGAGTCACCTCACATAAATTCAAGAGCATTACTCACCAGCAGGCAGGTATAATCCTCGCCAGGAAAGATGTTTGGAGTCCACTTCCTGTGACGGTAACTGGTGTCTTTTCCTTACTGTAGGGATTAGGACAAGTCGCTGGGTTTGTGGTCTTTCCTGTGGCACCTGGTCAGTCCCTCGCCTTGTCAGGTCCGACAACGTAACGGCTTGAGTGGCTGACAACATTGCTTGTGGAAAGACACAAACTTGACCCAGGGTCTGATGCTTTTTGCCTGTTGTTGATCCCTCTGGGACGAAGTTACTACCCCTGAGGACGTCTGTGCTATCTTTGAGCACTGCATGAACCCTTGACCTGACTTTTAATGGTTAGGTCAAATGTCAGGGCAATACGGCCAAGGCTCATATCGTCATGGTCAAGGGGTGAAATTCAATACATCCAGCAAACGCAGCGAAGAACATAAAGCGTTCATTCTCAACGTAAGACTCAAACTTGTATTCCCTGAAACGTTCTTTTGGCGATGCAATTCTTGGGAAACTTTTTCTAAACCAACAAACTCATTCTTCTCTACTCAGGGAGCACGAATAAAGAAATTAAGCTTAATTTCTCAAATTAGTCTTGATAATGCAGATTCTCTGGCAGCGTACTTTACAGATCTGGAAATTACATTAATGGAAGAGATTGCCTCATGGAGCGTATGTTGGCTGTTTCCCAGCTGAGGCACACTGCATGTTCGGGACTCCCCCTTCCCTCCCACCCCCTTCCACACACACACACACACACACACACACACATGCACATTCATCCGCTCGATAGGAACTACTATTTTTTTTTTTCTCTCTCTCTCTCTCTCTCTGAAAACTTCTTCAGTTTGATAAACGTCAAGTACATTTTGTTTCGTGGCACAGTTGGTGCCGGCATTACATGATGAGGCGATGCCTAACTTGAGCATGATGTTGGCGGTTAAGAGTTGAAGGGCGGCCGACCCGACCACAGGCGCCTCGGCTAACCCTTGCAAGGGGCGGTGAAGTAAAGCCTCGCGGGAACAAAAGCAGGAGGTGGTGGTTGCTCACCCAACATGGAGATGACTTTCATTCCCAAGATGTGAAGGATGATGACTCGTGGAGTTTGAATTGTACAGTGAGGAATGTGAGTGTGGAAGGAAAAGGAGAGGGAGAAGGAGCTAGGTAAGCTGCCTTACACATGCACCGCTGAGTATCTTAAGAAAAAATACTTTATGTGAAAGACATAGCCTCTTGACACATAGAGAAGGAGGTGCCTGGCTGCCGAGGAGCGGGGGGAGAGGTAGCGATGGGCGGCTGCAGACGGAGGCCTCCGGGGCGGCGAACAGAAACCGTGAAGTGGTCACCTGTGTGCTCTGTAGGTGTGGAAGATCTGTGAGGATGCTTTTGTGGATGGAGGTAAAGAAAAATTTTTTTTCTTTTAATAGTAAGCAAAACTTGTCCCGCTCACGGCTATCTCGATTAAAAAAAAAACAAGGTATGAGAAAAAGAAAGGAAAAAATTATTCAGAGTTTCTAAGGTGTGTGTAGACTCGACTGTTCAAGGTATAGATATCATAGGAAGAGGGAAAGAAGGAAAAGAAATCCACAGTTTCACTCTTCGTAGAAAAAAGGTTTTTGTGATTTTCATTGTGTGGTATTTCTAGGGTAATGCCGACGATGTGGTTATTGCAGGAATAGATTGCAGTATTTTGAAGCAGAACAGAGGAAACAACTAACTTCTAAAAAGGATGTTTGGTTAAGAATTGCGTTTTTATTCCACAGAATTTAACAACACGGCTGTGGGTGGGGAAGTTGGAAACCATGTGGTTGCAGGTAAAGGATATGCATCCGCTACATGGACGCAGAAAAGGGTCCACTCCGTGGATGCAGGTGGGGAGATGCAAGCAGTACATGGATGTAGACTGGAGGCATCATATCTTCCCTACGTGGTCATTGGTGGGGTTTGTGTGTGTGTGTGTGTGTGTGTGTGTGTGTGTATGCGCGCTCGCGCGTTAAGATGTACTGGCGGGTGTGTCGACCTGTGGGCGGGGCTTCTTGGAGGCCGCCGGGAGGGTGTGCGGGACACGGGCCCTGGGGCGTGCTCTGGCAGTCCAGGCCTCTCTCCCAGCTGGCACTCTCATTTCAGGCTTCAGTGCCGGGTAGGACTGGCACTCCAGCTTTCAGTGTCCAGTTAAATTTACACTGCAGCCGTCACTATCGGCTAGGAATGTTTGACTGGCTTTAGAAGTCAGAGAGAAATGTTAATTTAGCCTTCATTTTCTGTCAGGATTGTCAGTCCAGCGTTGCGTAAGTGACGGATTTATTCCAGTCCTCAGTGTCAGTTAACAATGTTAACACAGCTTTTCGCAAATGTCAAGTCAGTCTTCACTGTCGACTGATATCATTGTGAACTGAAACTTGTTGTTAATCTGTTTGTTATTAAGACACAAGATTGGGTTCGAAATTATTGTTTCTAATGTCACTAGTAAGAAATAAGGTTTGGTATTTAGAAAATAGGAGTATATAATTTTTTAGTATGAAAAACATTGGAACGCTTTGTCTTAATTATTTCGAGATGCTTCAGTCGATATCAAGGTAAGTTCATCATTCTTCAGATTCAGTATATCTTGACCTTTTCATAGCTGCAGGTCGAATGGGTCACTTTTGATTTAGGAATGATTTAGATGATGACATTTCCAAGTCACGATGGCCCGTGCTGGTTCAGTCCATTTCAAAATAAGTTCACCGCCCTAAGGGCAGAGGTCGGTTTGGCGTTTGCTCCATTATCGCCCTGTGTTTCTCAACCTCTGAACGACTGTCTGATGGGGTTAGCGTTGTCAAGGCCAGAATTAAACTGCGTGTGGAAAGTGTGTTGTATTAAGTTTTCATAGGAATAAGATTCATCGGTCTAGGGACATAATCAGTTTCAGGCCATGGTGATCTATAATAGGTATCCACCCGTTATAAAGAGCTTGTCTTCATTAATTCAGGAAGCTGTTAGTCTCACTATGAAGATGAGGTGGCTCCTCTCTGTCGAGAGTTGGGGAGGAGTGTATCTCCAGATCGAGTTGGTTTATACCATTTCCGGGCCAAGTTAGCCTTCCTCAGTTGTAGGACGAATTGCTTGTGATGGTTTCCGAGGCTTCCAAATATCCGCGTCAGTTTTGTTGTCGTTACTACCAGGTCGAGTACGTTTTCATCGAAGGGAAAAAGAGAGGAAAAAAAAGTGGGAATGTCGAGGTGGTTTTCGTCAGTTCCAAGCCAAACTTGTAATTCTTATTTTTCAGGTCGTTCTAGCTATTGTGATAACTGGAGGTCGTGCTGGTTTTTGTCTGTTGCAGGACGAGTGGCTCTCTGTGAGATCCTGGACTGCCGTCTGCGTATGTCGCAAGACAAGTCGGTCTCCTTCACAATAGGTTCACTTGCTATTTATATGTTTCCAATAATCAATTGTCCACATTAGAACTAGGAGGAACTTAGTTCCGGGTCATTTTGGTCTTTATGAATCATAAATGAGTACGTGGTCTTCCCACCTCCACTGTAAAGTCAGCAGAATTACATTTGACTGTGGGATGCTGCACATCCTAACAGGTGCGCACTCAAAGGCAAACACACACTACAGTGAGAAGGAATTGGGGGGAGGTCTTGGAAGACATTGAGATTTCTAGAAAACACCTAAACAGACCGCAAAATGGCCATAACCTATATGAAGCTCATTGCTCTGATGAATGTTCTCCACATTTAACGAAAAAGTGTGTAGATAAACTTGAAAGGCCGCTTGAAGTATTCAGTACATCGCTGGAGGAAGGTAATGTACCCTGAAGACGGCATATGTCGTACTCGTCTTTAAAGAAAGGAGATCGATAAATTGTACTGAAAGTAGACCTGCACACTGACGTGTGTAGTTTGTAAGACAATGGGAAAGATAATCAGAAAGTAAACGGATGACTACTTGCAAGGGAGACACTGCTTAAGTGAATGGCACACGGATTGAAGGAAAGAACCTCAGGGAGAAAGGAACGTCATAGGATGGCTTGGATTGTGCGCAGCTGGATTGGCAAAAACACTTCTGACACTGCACATCGGAGGACGTTGATAAGGAAGCTAGACCTTCAGGCAGGAATGAGGGGGAATACTCCTTTGATAGATGGGAAATCACCTGAGTGGAGAGGAGCAAAGGATGCATGTAAAAGGAGCTCTCTCGCAATGTGCTTGGGTCACCAGTGGGGTGTCGCAGGGCTCGGTCCCAAGACCATTGCTCTTCTTGATCTATGCGAATGACTTACAAGAAGGACTTGACTCATACCTCATGTTCGCAGGTGATACCAAGGTCTTAAAGGAAGTAAAGAATGATAAGGATTCCATCAACTTACAGGGTAACCTCAACAAATACCAAAGTAGGTCTGATATACGGTTGATGAAATTGAAACTGAGTACATGCAAAATATTGAGAATGGAATACTGTGAAAGAAAGCCTCGATATGAATATTATCAAGCAGGACATAAAATGTAGAAAACTCTGTGTGTGAGGGACTTGAAAGTCACCACTGCATCTAAACTGTCGCCAAAGTTTCAACTTAGATCTTTTGCAGAGGAGACAAACTGTCTGCAGGCAAATATTAGAATGTTAGTTTTTCAGCAAATGTATTAGGTCATAACTAGAATATGTTCTCAGGTTTGGACAACGCGCTCTTAAGAAGTACAAACAAATAGTAGAGAAAGTTCTGAGGAGGAGGACAAAGATGGTACCAGAGATAAGAGATGTGAATTACAGTGAGAGATTTGAGGCCATTAATTTTTCTGCCACAGGAGAGAGGAGAGTAAGGGTGACGTGATCATAGCTTTTAAGATTTTAAACATTTGTTGAATTCATCAGTGACTAAAGTTTCGAAAGATGCATAGATGGAAACATAGACCATTACATAAAGTAATTAAACATTAGATCAAATCAAACGAGAAAGCATTGAAAAAAGTACTTCTATGATCCAGGAATGTTGGATGAATGGAATAAACTAAGTCATAAAGTTTTGAATGTTAACACAAGTTTAGAAAGATGTATAAAGGAGAAAGTTCAAGAGATGGTGTCTCGCCAGTGTAAACTGCCTTCCTATACTATACAAATAAGTAATTTTACTGCCATTATGATGCAGACACCATCAGAATACAAAGAACTGTTCTTGCAAGGTTGAAGTAAATTACTTGACGTTCATATGATCTTTTTACTTTAACGTCTTTACCACTACGGGCGGCCCGGCGCATTGCGCATTGTGCCCCGTCAGCGGACTCGTGTGTCTGACAGTCAAGGACACGTGTTATGGCCGGAGAGAATACCTCTGACATGAACGAGGAGGACAACAGGATGAAGGCAGGGGAAGGGAGGGTTTGAGGCTTGTCAAGAAAAGAGGAGGAACGTCTCTGTATTAGTTGGAGCGCTCCTGTATAGCTGGAGAGGTGCCTGCGTCTAGCTGGAGGAGTGCTTGTGAATAGCTGTAAGTATGCTCGCATGTAGCTGAAGGAGCTCTCGTGTATATCTGAAGGGGAGCTTGTGTATAGATGGAAGAGAACTAGCGCATAACCAGAGGTGCATTTGCGTCTGAAGGGATGAACATGTTTGTATGAGTGGATGAGCAGTAGTGTAAGCTGAAGGGGTACTAGCGTATGAGTGGAGGATAGTAGTGTAAACTGAAGGGGTACTAGCGTATGAGTGGAGGATCAGAGGTGTTACTTGAGGGTGGGGACCAGTTGACCAAGGCTGTAGGAAGGGCACGGCGCGGCGCGGGTCAACACTCGTTCGTCTGGCGAGAGAGGGTGTGGCGACCTGGTTCTTGTGCCCTGAGGCCAGGGGTGGCCCCGCCCCAACATGCAACTCCACACGTAGAAAAGCTGCAGCTCGGGAGCACAGCATGTTTATGCGCAAGCAACTTGGGATAAAAAGAAAGTAAAACTATATTAAAGACGAGATACAGGGAGCGAGTGGATGGCGGTAACTATAGGGTGCTGTTAGTATGTGATGTCGCATAATGTCTAGACGCTCACTGTCATTTGCAAAGTAAAGTCTTCGTCAACACGGGAAAATGCATGATTATTGGCTGAACTGCCTATGACAGGCTCCGTCACGCTAAATCCGATCAGTGATTTGCGTTTTGGCAGACATGTACGAAAATTGTCTTATCTGGGGAGACCGAACTGTGAATACGTTGGCCATGTATGAGGGTGAGGGCGGCGACGCGTCGCTGTGATCGCGTCCCTGGCTGTTGTGACGTGTTCGCGTGGAGTGATGAACCCTCTTGCAGCAAGCCAGGGACACCAATCACTTTCACTAAATGCAGAGCACGTGTAAATGAAATGTGTTAATACTAACCTCAAAATGTCTCACACTAGAATTCCGGCACCGTTTTACAAGTGCAGCGCTCCAATACTCTTAGGGTCACTATAATAGTGTGTGTGCGTGGGTGTCTCAGCATCAAAGGGCGGCCACATATTGCACATGGCCATATCAACACGTTGAAGCTTTCTACTAGCGTCGCGACGCAGGCAGTGCAAGACAAATATAGTAATGTGATGAGGAATTGGTAGAGAGTGTTGACCTCCAGGATTACTGGTCGGCCTGACTCAGGCCTAGTAGGACTGGCGACACCCAAGCACCGAGAGGTCTTACATACGTCGTGTATAATGTGTATTTATCATCGGCTAAACGAGCAATTACGTATAGTCATCCAGTGTTGATAACACAATTTGTTATATATCACTGATAATTGTAATACAGTACATAGTTGCCAGCTCATGCACGGCACGTAGAATCAAATAACAGTCAACCGAACTAGCCTAGGAAACGTCTTCAGCCTACTGCAGTCATTCAGAACCAGTACCAACCTCTCGGTTATCATATGATTTGCTTGATCTCATTATGCTTTACACATTTACCATCTAAAGGGAAAATGTATGTAAGGCTTAATCTCGAGAAAATCATTTGGTAACTGTGGACTCCTCTGGTAGTCTTGGTGGGTGCATCATGAGGACCCGGCACCTACAGCTTCCCAGGCAGCAAATATAACTTTTGTGAGAAAAAGTCATACTAAAAATCTTATTTCATCTTTTTTTTTATACGAAATTATCCCGTTAAAGGGATCAGTACACAAACGCGTCTCAGAACAACAGTGTTTAACATTACTGCTGAGACTAGTCGATTCCCAGTGTTTCTTCTAAATAACTTACAGTGAAAATATAGGTTATTCGTAAGCAAGCTGCCTTCACTATAACACCGCAGGAGGCTTATGGTCGGGGATATTACACTGTGGCTTCATTAATGCTGAATAATATCTGTTGGTAATAGTGTGGTTTTCTAGATGATAACATAACTTGCAGTTTAGAGGGTCTTTAGAAATCATTGGTCACACCGCGCAATGATCTTCAGGTTATAGATATGCATGCAAATAATGGAAGAGAAAACGCTCTAGAAATCCTGACACATATAACGTGCGTGGTCAAGGTTGTCGACGCTGCAGGGACGGAGAGGAAGGCCTTGCCTTGACGTCATCAGTAGTCCTAGGGCCGACCAATCAGCTTACTCAGTTTTCGGACTGCGGATTCAGGTTTGGAAACAGGATCATTTTCTGTGCTGATAGCAGGAAGTGTGCAACATTTTCTCAGAATATACCTTATTTTGACATCTTGAGAGCCGCTGGGGGAATTGGGGAGGGGGGTTTTGATAGCAGTGGAGGAGGGGGAATTCTGGGGTCACAGCCTCTGGTTATGATTGCCACCATTCTGCAGGAAAGGTTGTGATTGAAAGTAACTAATTAGTAATGTTATCTTACACCTTAAGAATAAACATACTTTTGGTCCTACAGAACCTTGAGATATAACAATTATAAACCATTGCTCTCTATATGATTTATAACAAGATTCATATTGTATAAAAACGCACCATAGTTGGTACTCATCGTACTTTACAAAGATCTTTGCTATAAAAGTTGTGGTTCGGAAAGTCAGTCTTATCAGTATCCCATAAAGTAATAAGCACAATTAATTGCGAATTATTCGTGCTTTATCTTGACACTGTGACATGTGAATTAGGCTACTTTACCATTGTTTTATAAGATAAACTTGTGGACAATCCCTCCTCGGAGAGACCGTATCACTGTGTCGTGTGTGTTACAACACAGAGGAGCAAGACTTACATCGAGGTGGGACACGAGTCTTGCATTTATCTTGACAATTTTTTTGTGTGAAACAATGACACCACGGACGAAGGATTTTAAAGAATGTCCATTGACTGGCCTCACATTAGTAGCCCTGCTTCCATGATATTATGGTATCTATATTGCTAGTGACATATCCTCTCATTTGCTATTATAAAAGATTTATTGATTTCATATTTCGATGGAAATTGCTGGAAAGTGAGGCTACCACGACTATAAGGAAACTGGCTTCACATTCACGCTTACCTGCCATACGGAGACATGTATTGATCTCTGAAATTCATTGGACTCGTCCCAGAAGATACCTTTTTACGCTGTGTACATATAATCATACACGGGTTATTTATTGCGACTCTGTGGTCCCGGCTCTCGTAATACTCGTGGCTTCCTTACCTCATCAGAACCACGCGTGATGAACTCTCACTTCTGTGTCTTATCAGATTTGCAAATGACGCAAGGATCGGTAATGCCATGTTAACTGAAGAAGATAGGCTAAGATTACTAGAGTGATCTAGACAGAACCGGTGAATAGTATTGAAAATGGTAAATGCCATTTAACAATAAATATCAGTTGTTACAAGTAGGAAACCCCGACAAAATTTTTTTTTATACACTGATGGGCCACAAGATAAACGACACCTCTTGTGTAAGGGAGGGATCTAGGGGTCTCTGCCTCCAGCATCTTCAAATTCTCTCAGCATTGTAGCGAAGCTGCCAAGAAAGCAAATAGGATGTTAGGATTTACCAACAAACTTTTCATACAAAATCAAGGATGTGATATAGTTGCTATACTATACCTAAGTCTAGTTAGACCCTACATTGCATATGCATGTAGTGCAATTCTGGGCCCCCCTACTTAAGCAAGGATGTTTTTAAAATGGCAGCAGTGCAGCATAGAGCAACTAAATTGGTTCCTTCCTTGCGTAACAAACCAAATCAGGACAGATTGCGAGAATTAAACTTGTTCTTCTTAAGCAAGAGGCGTCTGCGAGGCAGATTAAAAGTTTTAAAACACTTGAAGCATTCATCAATGACGATATTGAAAATTTCATTAAAGTACCGCCAGCACTGCCAACGAAAAGAAATGGGCTAAAATTTAAAGGTCAAGGTATTTTTTTCTACAAGTTTTCCGTCCGGCGTGTTGTCGGAGGGAGTGGACGGTGGGGAGAGAGCCTTTACTTTGCTATTCTTTTCCTGTGTTGCTTTAAGGGGGCTGTTTATTTCTGTGATTTGTGTTAAGGATAGACCACATCGATAGGGCCTTAGGTCTATGTGGTCTTTGTATCTTTAGAAAATGATCAGTACCCCGGGCCAACCTGGTGGTCACAGACCAGGTCGACGGGCTAGCCTAGGAGTCACACGAGCAGGACGACGTGCCACTGGATGTTATACAATCTGTCTGTGACTCACTTAAGACAGCTTTAGGTTCATATGAGCGATTTCCCAGATGATTGGAAGGAAAAAAATTGTAGCATTTTACGTATTATGTGAAACAGTAGGAATCACATCTCTCTGGAACAACGCAGCGACTGTAGTAGCCTTTTTATAGTGGTTTAGTCCTTAAAAGTAACAACGTAATTATTCCTAAAATTAAGAATGCTTAGATTAATCTTAATTTCTGTACCGTGCATAACCTAGCTACCAGACCTCAGTTGTGATTTACCTGACCTCTTCTCTCTCGGCATGACCTTTCTGTTTTACTATTTCACTCCATGCTTCGTTGTTTGACGCTGCGATATTTATGTGAAATTTCTCTCTCTCTCTCTCTCTCTCTCTCTCTCTCTCTCTCTCTCTCTCTCTCTCTCTCTCTCTCTCTCTATCTCTCT
>JAYMFT010150112.1:0-12638 GCA_038088735.1 Panulirus argus
TATATATATGCAACAGTTTCCCAAGAAAATGAAACACGATGTTCCCAGTTGCACTTTCGTGTAATAATCACAGTCAGTTGATAAACAAGGAAGAGACGTAGCTAAGACTCCATTAGTAAACAAGCGTCACCGGAGGATGGTCTTCGGGTCTTGCAACGTGTGGACAAGAAAGGGAACTGTTTAAAAACTTTACCAACAATAAGGTTATCCAACTTGTATTGACCTTCACTGATATTAATGTTACAGTTCTTTGTGTATATGGTAATGAAAGATTCAAGGATATTTCTCGAGGTGAAAAGATTACAGTTAATAACTGAATTGGCATTACTGCAGTCAATACAATGGTCGTGATACTGTAGGAACAACTATACCTTCAAACATATCCATAAATGCCCTCCCAGATAACGATCTCTCTTTGCACACATTCTTCAGCGCTCCCTTGGGTCAATACTTTGTCATGTCCACCACCAGATATCTAAAACACTTCACTTCCTCCAATTTTTATCCACTCAAACTCACACCCCAACTAACTTGTTTCTCATCCCGGCTGAACCTAATAACTTTTCTTTAATTCACATTCACTCTCAGCTTTCTCGTTTCACACACTTTCTGATTTAGTCACCAGCTTCTGCAGTTTCTCACTCGAATCTGCCACCGGTGCTCTGTCATCAGCAAACAACAACTTATTCACTTCTCGGGCCATCTCATCCCCGGCCTTGATGTGGACTTTTGTCCGTGACTGGAGCCTTCAACATAAAAAAAGAAAAGAAAAGAAGAAAAAAAAAAAAATATATATATATATATATACATATATATATATATATATGAGAACCTTCACTTCAAGTGTGGTGGACGTATATATATATATATATATATATATATATATATATATATATATATATATATATATATATATATTTGCAGATAACCACGATAAGTCTAAAGTGCACTATCCTGTGATCAGTATATCACCAGGTTATCAGCAAATAATACATCACGCGCATCAGTGTACTGTGACTTACTGCAATGTATCGTCCTGTTACTTTGACTTCTACCTTTTCCTAAGTCTTTGAATCTATCCTCAACTCCCATATCCTTTAACACCTCGAAAATCACAGTCTGATCTCTGATCACCAGTATGGCTTCCGTAAGGCGAGATCCACTGGTGATATTCTTTCATATCTTACTAATGTCTGGTCATCATCCCTGAAATATTTTGGGGACCCAGTGCCTTTTTATAGTACAGTGTTGCTGATTAGTAATTATCACAGGCGGTCAGGGAAGTTATATCTGTATAACGAAAGGATCGTGACTGATTATTTACCGAAAAAGAATTGTTAATAATTGATCGATAGAAATATATACATACATGATGATGGTGATCAGACAACATAGATGATGTGGATGGTAAAGGTGACGATGACGGTGATGAAGGCAAGGATATATAATTTTGTATGTTTCTGTATGTCTGTACCTTACCTTACTAAACCTTACGAAGATTTCGGAGGATTGTAACCCCCCCCACCACGACTTCGGCCTGAGGCCAGTCCGTCCTACTTCTCCTTAGGTCGGCAAGACTGATGGAGGCCGCTTCCTGCAGGCCTACTTAACGCCACATCCTAATTGGTATGGTGCACTTATGAATACCTGGTGAAGTCTCCGGGGGTCCTCTACCCCCCACAGCCCGAGCTGGGCCCATGCTGCTGGGTTAGGTCGTTGGTCGACCGAGCTGTTTGGAAGCCGTCATGAGTGTCTCCAACTCATGGTGTTTCTCATGCAATCAATGTGTTGAACTGTGTCAGACCCCCAAATGATATGTGTTTTCTCTTGTGGTATTGGTTACACTTGTTGATTTTTGGAGTAATACTCCATAGTCTTCCGTGCCTGTCGTGCCAATAGTGATCTCTGCCTCTGAGGACATCTCACTTGTAAATTTTGATATCCTCCGGTTTGTGCTACAGAGGGTAGTCTCGGTGGCTTCAGTCGTGCCCAGTAGTTCAGACTGTTTACAGCACCAGTGCGGGTCGGGGAAAGTCTTTGCACACATTCTAACTCTGGAGTTTCACGCGCCGTAGATGGTCTTGTTAACACACATCAGTAACCTGTTCGGAAGAGTATTATTGCCTTGAACAGCGTCGTCATTAGTTTTTCCTCTCTCGTCTTGAAGGTCATTACAATCCAGCCTACTATATTTGTGGAAGAGGCAACTGTTACTCCGTTGTGTCAACAGAAGGTAAGGTCGTCAGACATTATAAATCCGAGGTCTTTCGCATTGTTCTTTCGAGATGTATATATGATGGTGTCTGTGTCCTGCCGGTATTTTGAGCTGCTTTGTATGTCTTCTTTCTCCATAGCGGAATTGCTACTCGGAACTTTTCACTGTTGAAAAGTATGTTATTATCAGTGGCCCCACTGGAAGACTTAGCTTATGTTTGGTGTTTGATTTGGGTAATATCATCTGCAAGTGGCATTTCCCTGCTTTCCTTTTACTGATATCACGTACGAAGGGTGATGTGAAACTGTGGCTCATATCTGCCTCATGTGCAAGATGTGAGAAAGAGAAGCATTGGAAGCGGGGAAGAGCTCTTTCCCTTTGGAGGCATTGAAGATAACTTGATATATAACATGTTGTGATGTGTTACAGAAGAAGTTTTTATATCCATCTCCCAGTTATCTGGTTATTCCCAAATTACGTTTTTTGTGTGCTGTGACGCCATGGTTACATTTATCAGAGAGTTTTGCAAAGTCTGCGTATATCATATGAGTATTTTTTTTCTCTCCGTCTCCTCTTCAGTTTTAACGTAAAGATCAAGCATCTGAGAGTGCCATAATCGTCCCTCCCCATAAGACATACTTTCCAGGTTTATGTAGATTGTGTATTTGCTTGAATTTAGTCAATCGACGTCTTCGGACTTTTGCGAATACTTACATGACGTGCGATGTCAGTGGTATTTTTTTTTTTTCCGTATTGACTGGGGAGGGGTAAAGCGAGGGGGGCACAGTTGGCATCCTTCTGCGTGCAGTGACTTTCAGCAGTGATATCCATTGTATCGCGTACATCTCACTGTTAACTTTCCCCCCATTTTATTCTTTAACTGTTGAAACTAGATTTGCTGAGTTCACTTCGAGTGTTGCGTGTGTTTTACCAGCATGGCTTACCCATCCATAATTGTGTATACTTCTCTTAAGGCTGTCATCAGAGTATAGTATACTTGAAGCGGTTATATGATTTGATAGGTCCCCAACGACCCAGTCCAACAGCATGGGCCCAGCCCGGGCTGTGGGGGTGAAAACCCTCAAAGACTTTACTAGGTATTTACCAGGTCCATATTGTTTGGATACTCTACCTACTAAGAAAAAAATGTTCACAGTGTGAATAGTTTCCTCTTGTGCAGCTGCTGGTGTAAGCAGCTTCCTTTGGGATTGTAGCCTACAGTGTTACCCTCAAGCCATTTCCCACCGTATGTGTGGTAGGTTGAAATCACGTGGAAAGATTAGGTTTGGGACTAGGTTACCGGGGTTTGTCGAGGCCGGATGTTATGTTTCTTATATTCTGTTCATGCTTGTGGTCTTGTGTCTGGTGACACAGACTAGTACGATAACTAGGATAAAGTTTTCACTCTTGACATACGTACAGCACCTCAACTCAGACGTATTTTTCTTTTTTTTTTTTTCGTAGATTCCATTTTTTCCATGGTCCTGATGGTTCCTGAGACACGTGCCGATCTGAATGAAAGGGGGTGATGGGAGTTTGGCTGGGGGTTGGAGTCGAGGATTGCAAGCTGTTGATCAGATGAACATCTGTGTCCCCAGAGGCTTTGTTGACAAGACCACAACATGATTTATCGGTAATATTGATACGTTTCCGCAATCCCCGTGTGGAATGGAGGATGAATTTACCATATTCAGTTATTTTTTCATCCATTACAGCTCCCAGAATTAACCTCTCAGTCATACAAAGAAACGATCCCAGATTCCATCACACATCTCCTAAGAACTAGAATTTTTTGATGGGCACAAGGCGGCCTTACGGAACCCCGGTTATAGTATAGGTGTTAGATCCCAGTGTATGGGTTTAGGGATTTCATTCATTACTTGCAGATTCGGACCCTCGTCTGCTAGCTACTGCGGAGTGCTTTCACGCCATCACCACCACCACGCTCTCCTACCGTGGCCACACACCCTCCCTCATCACCACCAGCACCCCTTATCTCCCTGGCCACTAGTCCTTCCCTCACTACCACCACATTTCCACCTTGGTCACAACACCTTCCCCCACTACCACCACTCCCTACTCCCTGCTTACAACACCCTTCCTTATCACTGCCATTCCTTCCCTTCTTGACTAACACATCTTCCCTCACCACCACCACTCCCTCCATCCCTGGCTACCGTACCCTCCCTCTCTGGCCGCCAGATTCTGAACTGCTGACAGCATTGTTCACTGGTTTCAAGCACTCACCCCACCATTTGCCCTCTCACAGTACCTCCCGTATTACTAGCAACAATTTCCCTCAGTAATATTTCATCCCAGCAGCTAATAACTTTTAATTTACCATGGAAATGGACGAATGGTAGTCATCTGCGTTTGGAGGGTTATTTGTCGTGCGTGTGGCATTTTCTTAGCTATGGCTGCGGAGGACGGACGCACGGAGAGATGGGAACGCGTTTTTACGGTATAGATATACTTTGGTTGCGCGGCTAAAGTATATAACTTACTAGTATTAACGAAATTCATGTCATTGTATTCGAAACAGATACCTTGTAGACATCTGTTCCACCTGCATTCATCACTGTACAGAATGTTAGGTATTTGTGCGTTGGTTCTGTGTTTCTCTTCTCATGCATCCCATGTGTTACGAAAGGAACACTACACCAACCCAAGGAACCTAACATTCTGTAGGGCGATGGCAGCTGGTGTGGAATAGAGTTCTGTTGCTCTAAAGAGACCATTGACATGATTTTCGTTGATATTGGGAAGGTAATTTTGCCGTGCACCCAGATAACAATGATGATAATCTTTTTTTTTCTTTTTTTAAGGGCAGACTCATGTTTGTTAATTACATCATTCGATGAATTCAGAAGCTCAGATGTTGTACGAGAATCACGGCCAGCCTAACTCCGAATGTCCTTATCCTGTCATGGCTGTACAAGTCGTAATTTGGAATCCAAACCTCTCTGTTTATGGGAACTGTTCTGCCAGTTTCTGTGTTGGCATTTGTCATCGTGGAGAAGGATCCAGCCTCGCCGGGCCTGAGGAGGTAGGATCTCACCCGGTCCATGACGTGAGGACGTGGCCGGTCATGGTGTTGAGGTGCAGCACGTACCCGGTTGCCATGGTGACGGTGGCATGTAAACACTGTCATGCTCCGGCCACCGCTGGCCAACATATACTTATTGATCACGCTGTTTTGTTCTGTCTAGGTGACACCTGCCTCCCTCCCTCTCTCTCTCTCCGTGGCACCACCTGTGCTCGCCTGCACGTGTTATGTTAACCCCTTGAGCACGATGGTATGAGCCTTAACTATGATGGCCGGGCCATCGTACGTACTCATTAGTCGTTCCGTCTTACTGAAGGGGCTGAATGATAAGGTATAAGGCATCAGTGTCAAGGTTGTAGGCTGGATTTTAACGGGCCTGGAAGACACTGAGAAGAAACTTGTCATGATTGTTCTTTAAGGCATTAATGCTGCTTCATGCTGTCACCTCATCTCACGGCGGGAAAACTGCATGGCTAGAAAGTTTATAAAGGTTTTCCACTTTCCACAATGCCGCTGTGATGAATCATTGAGGCTCTACTGTCTGGGGCGTATACGGGAGAAGTACATCTTTACACTGGAAAAGTCCTCTGGGCACGACTAGTGCCGAAGACTGTGCAGAATATTACCAGCGAGATGAAAGAAAAA
This sequence comes from Panulirus argus, assembly GCA_038088735.1. Lineage (NCBI taxonomy): Eukaryota > Metazoa > Arthropoda > Malacostraca > Decapoda > Palinuridae > Panulirus > Panulirus argus. The sequence continues at coordinate 5,907 of JAYMFT010150112.1, forward strand.
ATAGTTTGCAGAATAAGACAAGATAAGAAATCCGAGACCCATGACTTGAACGCAAAGCATGCAGCCTCCAGAAACGACATAGGGTGAACACTGGAGGAATTTAAGGCCCCGTATGTATCTGCCACGGGTACCAGACCAGCCCAGCTGTGGTGGGTACGTGGACCTATGATCCCCGGCCTCCAACAGCCTGCCTGGTCAACCCAGCAGCACCATGGACCTCCCCAGTTGTGTTAGGGTATTCGACCTCGCAAAACATCGTATAGTAAGCTTGGTCTTGTTGAAACTCAGGAAGATTGCATTTTTCTTAATGTTGAAGGCTTCAGTCACGGACAAAAGTCCACATCAAGGCCGGACCGTAATTGAAATGAAGAGAAAATTATGAAGCGGAAAAAGAAAAGACAAGGGAAAGTATTAACGAATTTTTTGATTACATGAAAGACCAGTCTTTTGAAATGCGCTAGGTCATAGGGATTGGGAAAGACGAGGGGAAAAATATATATATCTTTGCATACAGTTTGTTACGAAGCGTGTCTGAAGAGAGTCGGATTCATAACTGAAAAGTTTATCCTCAAGAGAAAACGGTCCTTATCCTTAACGATTACTTGAACGTAGAGCATTTGCTGATCTGCACGAGGAAGAATGGAACGCCGTAAGTTCCGAGCGCACTTTCGTGCATTACGTCTTTAGGTGAGATGGATTACACTCTCCCTTTGGTCTACCATGTCATCATTCCTGCTTCTTTATTAACACACCCTGGGCGGGCCCGTGCTGGCTGATGGTCATTAACGCAAACTACTACACCACAACACAGAGGCCCGTAAGTGTGTTACTGTTTGTGTGTTATTTCTCATAACCTTGTATTATATATATATATATATATATATATATATATATATATATATATATATTATAAAGATCTCTAATTGTCTACACACACACACACACACACACATCAGTCTTAATCCAGGTACCCATTTATCGACCTCCCCAAGGGGATTGGTTGCAGGCCGACTGCCACGCCAAGGATTTGAACGCTTGTGTGTGTGTGTGTGTGTGTGTGTGTGTGTGTGTGTGTGCAGTTGATATTTGTATTCTCAGATTGAACTTCAGTAATTGTAAGTTTATGCTCCAGCATGAACGTTTTCAGAGGGCGCTGATGTCAGCCTGGGTCCCGTTATCTACGTATAACCGAGACGGTCAGGAAATGCCACTGATAACGTTCTCGGCCAAAGTCTCTGAGCTTTTAACGTTATCTTCACCATCTGTTGGCGTCTCTTGCACCACTCTCACCCCGCGCTTATCCTCCAGTGGTAGCCAGTCTCCAGACCTTTGTTGATCTTTAAGTCACATTTGACCCGATCTTTAAGGGATGGATCAAACAAAGCTCAGGCCATAGTGGTCACCGTTGGACCGTCGTGATCAAAGAGCCCAAGGAAGCACAGCAGAGGATGGCGCTACGAGTCAAAGGCTTTATGTGAGTATTTTGCCTTGGAGCAAATTTGGTCATAATGGACTTGCCCGAGTCTTGAACACCAGGCAAATGTGGCTCCTCTTGCAGAGGATAGCAGACGTCGGGGCTCAGTGTAAAGGCTCCTGCAGGGGACAGACTGCGACACACGGCCTCGCCTCCGCCATAAAGTCGCCGTCTGCAGCCAAGATCTTAACCTGTCAGGGGAAGAAACGTTGTTGTCCCGAGGTGTCTGACGTGTTCCCACGTTTCCCAGTGTGAGTGCGATTGCCTGGTGGCACTGCACGGAAGGCGGAGGGTTGTATAGTCATTCTCTTGCTCCTCCTCATTCTTGGCGGCGTCAGTTTACATTCTTCATTCTCCCTCACTGCCGCCATCGCCAACGCCAGTCCCGTCATTTTTTTTTTTCGCCGCTTCCACCGCTACCATCGTCACCGCCACACACTACCCCCGTCTCCGCTGAACCACCATCTGCATCGTTGCCGGCCTTAACGCCATTGTCCTCGCCACAGGATCAATAAGCTACCTCCAGTCACCACAACCATGATCTCGACTCTTCTTGCCAACACCATCATTAACACCACTACAGACAAGTACTACCACCTTTCACCAGTACCACCCCGTGTCTCACCACCACTATCACCTACTACCATCACTGCCGCTCTAATCACCAAGAAAACATTACTACCCTCACCAAGCACCGCCAATACCATTGACCCATTCAGCACGACGGAACGACCTTTGAGAATGATTAAATGATGTGAACCTGACCCTTCAGGGTCAGGTCAGAGGCCAGGCTGTCATATCAAGAGTCGTGACCAAGAAATTTAAGGCCAGCCACTAATATAGCCATCCATAACCAACATAAGTTACACTATGGACCATCCAGCTTAAATTCAATAGATACTTGCCTACATTGTACCAGACTAGCCATGTTTTTGAGGTCAGGTGAGCCTACGGGATCGCGGCCTTATCTTGCTTGATAGGAGGAGCAACATTATAATTTGTTGCCAGACTCTGTCGTGTGGGGTAAGCGAGGGCAGCACCAGGTAAGATGTAAGCATCATCATGAGTTCTGTGTCCATGGCGCCCGTGTTGTATTAGTTTTTCTTTACATCTTTAGGCTGAGTGAGGGAGTTAAACCCTTGGAATTGTCTGGTGTGGATGGACGTAGAATGGATGGACACCTTTGAGTGGCAATAGACTTGTGTCCCACCCAGTGTGGCACATTTGCCCGGGATGCTCTCATGTCTGCTGGTATTGTTTTTTGAGGATTCGTTTTTGTGTTGATAACCACCTTCCTTAATTTTCGGTGGAAATGACGTATATAATCGTCTGGTAGTGTTGTTAGTCACACCCTTACAGTTGCTCTGTATTGGTGGCACTCTTACAAACGTGTGATTTCAGGGTCTCTGTGTATCTGATTAGCATTATGGAAATTAGGTTTGCAGTTAATGATAATAGATACATAACTTTTATAGTGGCGCATCCGGACATCTCACCTGTTTGATACGAAATTTGTAAACTGTTGGTGTGTGTGTGTGTGTTTATGTATGTGTGATTATTATTTGTGTGTTATGGGGAGAAACTTTTACACCCATGTTGCCCCGTGTGTGTGTGTGTGTGTGTGTGTGTGTGTAAGACTAGGAGTGCATAGCCTGGACATAAGGTTGATCACTACCAAGGCCAGCGGTTGCCGGAGGAGCCATCATTATATTGTCATGATGAACCTCGCACCAAGTGATGTACGCGACGCCCACTCCCGCTCTCATCTTCGGCAATCATTTTCTTTACCTACGAATACCGTCGAAAAATTAGGCCTTCACTTGTGTGGTTCCTCAAGCCAAACGTTGCTAATGGTGTGGGTTTTGTGTGTTATGGTAGCCATAGCCCTGAAACCCTCACGTGAGGTTGGTGTTGTTCACAGTAAGACTCGGGATTTTTCTGTCAAGCGTCGCTGGCGCCTGGCGGAAATGTTTCCTGCCGCGCGAGGTGTCTCCCGAACGTGGTATGTAAGTGGACGAAAACATAAGCCATTGGGAGAAGAGTCTAGTTGATGATCTTCTTACTCCGAACGAGTGTACGTCTCCCAGCTGCTGGAAGTATTGCAGCTTTGAGTGGCAGGAGCGTTTAGAAAGGATCTGGGTAGCACGAGGACTCGTTCATAGAAATTGGTCTTGCGGTTATTATTTACGAGTGAAAAAATAATAAAAACATTTGTCAATGTTCAGCGCTAGTAGTGTTTGTTAGCTGTCCCTGATGGCGGCGTTTGTTCCCTGAGGACATGTCATAGGATGTTGGTGATAACCTGATGGGAAGGTAGCGTTGGAGCAGGTGAGGAGGGGCGGTCCAACCATGGCTATCACATGGCATGAGGCAGCCACCGGTATGAAGGTGCACTTCCTCCCAGAACCACGTTAGGAAATCAAATGACTCAGAGCAATACACTCAGCCGAGCAACACGCTCACACTGTGGTCTTGCGAACGGCGCTCGTGCGATGGTTCCTCTTGTGTTTTTAACAGTGGAGCACGTCTCTGGAGCCGCAGTCAGAACCTGACACTAACTCAGCTGTCTGCTTGGCATTCACCGGAGTGGAGCGCGACAGTAATAGGAACATACCGTGGCCGCCTCAACTGGATCGTCTTCCCCAGGTTGTTGCCGGCATTATCAAGTCCCCAGTTGCTCCTGGATTATTTGAAAGTCCAAGTGGTTCCGTATTACAGTTTGTGGTTGATGAGGATTGGGTAGGATTAGGGTAGAGGGGTTGGGGTGGTGGCGGTAGGAAGGTTGGGTTGGTAGCAGGGTGTTGAGGTAGGTGGAAGCAGCGAGCCAGACGGTGAGTGGGGAGCAGAGGATGAGTGGCCGCTGCCTTTCACTTGTTACCTGGTGCTGGTGGTGGCCCCTGTGGCTCGCTGCCTGGCTGGCTGGCCGGTGTGCTGCTGCTAATGCTGCTGGCTGTTTTGTACTGCTGATGCTGTTATTGGTTGGACTGTATGCTGCTGCTAATGCTGCCGGCTGGCGTGCTGCTGATGTTGTTCTTTGGTTGGCCTGTGTGGTGGTGCTGCTGCTAATGCTGCTGACTAGCGTATGCTGCTGACGCTGTTGTTGGTTGGGCTGTATGCTGCTGCCGGCTGGCCTGTATGTAGTTGCTGCTGCTACTGTCGCTGTTGGCTGGGCCGGGTGATGCTGGCGGCCGGGGAAGAGGAAGGAGAGTGTATCGAGTGACTATCGTGCCTCACTACCGCACGCTCTCCTCTCCATTCAGTATGCTCCCCTCACCATGACAACGGTGCCATACTCGTAAGTAACCTAGAGTTGGTTTTGCCTCTGGAGACTTCACTCCCCGTGTACCTATATACTCCGCCGTGAATTTATAATTTGGAAATTAGACCCCAAGATTGGTTTCCCAGACCGTCATTTCTGGTAAAAAAAGAAAAAGTTCCTCTCTTGATGAACATAAGCCCGTTCTTTACCTGTCTGTCTCGCTGGTTTGTAAATTCATTTACATCACACAACTTGCAGTACGTTTTCCTACCTCTCTGGACGAGTTCGATACACCTGAGCGCGTTACACCTGAGCAGGATACTTCCAAGTTCCATACACCTAAGAACGATACACCTGCCACTAGTATCTAACAGGGTTTGAAATTTATGATTTTACCTACGGATCATTACCGGCTTGAAAGGTTTGTCCTTCGTGACTGTCTGAAGACGTGGTTCGTAACTTGTGGCCAGGTTCCGATCATCGTTATTTATTGGTGACATTAAAAATCATCAAAAATCAGATATGTAATTTTTAACTCTGTTTCCACCGGAAGCGAAGCGCTTCTCTCCTTGTGTCACAGGAGGGGCCCACTCCACTCATCCTTGCGTTACTTCCGGTGGATATTGAGTCTTGATTGTGGCAGAGTGAGAGATCAGGGGTTATAGCAGAGTGATGGATAAGGGGTTATGGCAGAGCGAGAGATCAGGGGTTATGGCAGAGTGAGAGATCAGGGGTTATGGCAGAGTGATGGATAAGGGGTTATGGCAGAGCGAGAGATCAGAGGTTATGGCAGAGTGAGGGATCAGGGGTTATGGCAGAGTGAGAGATTATGGGTTATGGCAGAGTGAGGGATCAGGGGTTATGGCAGAGTGAGAGATCAGGGGTTTTGGCAGAGCGAGAGATCAGGGATTATGGCAGAGTGAGGGATCAGGGATTATGGCAGCGTGAGAGATCAGGGGTTATGGCAGAGCGAGAGATCAGGGGTTATGGCAGAGTGATGGATCTTGGGTTATGACAGAGCGAGAGATCAGGGGTTATGGCAGAGTGAGGGATCAGGGGTTATAGCAGAGTGAGAGATCAGGGGTTATGGCAGCGTGAGAGATCAGGGGTTATGGCAGAGTGAGAGATCAGGGGTTAAGGCAGCGTGAGAGATCAGGAGTCATGGCAGTTTGAGAGATCAGGGGTCATGGCAGAGTGAGGGATCAGGGGTTATGGCAGAGTGAGAGGTCAGGGGTTATGGCAGAGTGAGAGGTCAGGGGTTATGGCAGAGTGAGAGATCAGGGGTTATGGCAGAGTGAGGGATCAGGGGTTATGGCAGAGTGAGAGATCAGGGGTTCGAGGTACACGTGATAGTTGGTGCAGCGTGGTGCCGAGTTTGGAGGTGAATCCTGCAACGGCCCATCTCTGGTCACACTTTCCTCAAAAATGTCCCAGGAATGTGTGGTCTGGGGCAGTGGTGTTTCCTCTCGACCCCCTGGTATTCATCCTTTACCCCTCTTATTTTCCCCCCCTCCTGCTCCTATGTACAGCAGGTCTGATGGCATTCGCTAGTGTTGGTGGTGGTGGTGTTGGCGGTACAATAAACCCCCAAGAAAGCCCAGCTCGACCCGGCAAACACACTCCCCGCCCACCATCGCTACAGATTATCACCTCTCGTGCAGCTGAACGTAATGTCGATTTTTTTTATATAAGCCTCTCATATATACTACATGTTTTATATACCACATCTATTATAATTGACCAGATTTATTTAAGATCCGTTATATGAGTTCCTTATATAGATTTTGTCTACGGTCAGTAAGATAATGGGCTCGCTGGAAGGTCGTGATGACTGATGAATGTTGTCATGAGAATTATGCGCCCGTTAAGTACTGTACCAGCGAGGATTGTAGACGTGTTGGATGTTCCATGCTTGATTTTCCTGTATATATGTTAAGTAGAATCTGAATATATATATATATATATATATATATATATATATATATATATATATATATAT
>JAYMFT010150123.1:0-12638 GCA_038088735.1 Panulirus argus
TCTATAGTTTGAACACTCACCTTTATCCCCTTTGCCTTTGTACAATGGCACTATATATGCATTTCGCCAATCCTCAGGTACTTCACCAAGAACCATGCATACATACATTGAATAATCTTACCAACCAATCAACTGCACAGTCACCTCCTTTCTTAATAAATTCAACTGCACTACCATCCAATCCAGCTGCCTTGGAAGGAACTGTGATAGGTATATAAATGCACAAATTTAGCATGTACAGTTTATTAGTCTTTTTCTTAGGGACTCATTCATTTTCCCCACAGTTAAGCAGAAACTGCAAGAGGATGCCGACTGTGAAATAGCCACTACATCTCTGCGATGCTCACTCATGTGTCCATTGGGAAAGATGCGAATGATGCTGCCTTGTCGTGCAAGTACTTGTGATCATCTCCAGTGCTTTGATGCATCTCTCTACCTACAAATGAATGAACGTAAACCTACTTGGACATGCCCTGTTTGTGACAAACCTGCCATCTATGACAACTTAGTGATTGATGGGTTAGTTTTTTTTTTTTTTTTTTTTTTTTTTTTTTTTTTTTTCTGGCTTTGATTATGTGATGTGCAGAGGAATGAAATTTAACTAAATGATTTTTCTTCAAAGATTTGTTAGTAAAGACTTAACAGCAGTAACATTAGTACTGTAGAATGGTGAAATCATTCCATGCTTACAGTATTCATAGAATATTAAGATGTTACATTTTCTTATTCTCTTTGTTTGTTACTTTACATTTGATGTTGAAACGCCTTGTCATTGTTAATTTATTTTCTCTTTTTTCTCCCCCCTCCATCTGTGTTTGTGTAAAAACACAAGTATCCATTTGGTTTTGTGTTGTATGTTGTTTTGTCATTATCAGACTGTTTGTTCCATGTGCTGAGCTGAACCATGCAGGTTGAAATAGTTTTTTTTTTACCATAGATATTTGCCATTTCCCGCATTAGCGAGGTAGTATTAAGAACAGAGGACTGAGCCTTAGAGAGAAAATCCTCACTTGGCCCTCTTCTCTTTTCCTTCTTTTGGAAAAGTAAAAACAGGAGGGGAGTATTTCCAGACCCCCCACTCTCTCCACTTTTATTCGCCTTTTACGACATGCAGGGAATGATTGGGAAGTATTCTTTCTCCCCTATCCCCAGGGATAGTTTTATCATCCTAAAATAACATGAACATTTCTTTGATTTAGAATCACTATCTGGTCTTGAAATGGCACTTGTTTTTGCTTAAAGATTGCATTGTACACTTGGGTGGGTACTGAATCTGTGCTTTCTCGTATATGATTTATCAAACCATCCATGTTGCTGTCTCTCATATGTTTTTATAAACCTTCTATGTTGACACAGTTCATGTGCATATTGTCTTCATGATTTGGAATTTGGATGATTTACTTTTTGATCTTTTGTCTCTTCCTACACACATTCCCTAACATTTCTTCTAATATTTCCATTCCCACTCTATCTTTGGTGGTTTTGTGATCACTCTTGATTTCTTTTTTCATATTTGATTGTCTTTTATGGCATGTGAGAGGTAGTGCCAGGAACTAAGAAAGTGACCCAGTCACTCTCATCCATTTTCTAGCTGTCATGTGTAATGTTCTTAATTCATTTTTGTTATTTCTACCTTGGAATTGGTAACATTTACCATGACAGTTGCTTTACCATTTTTCATTGTGGATTTTCTGTTTACAGTGGTTCTTTGAACTCTGTAGTATTATCACCCATATACAAGCTTAGAATAATTTATACCTTTACACCAAGTTTTAAGTACCCATGGTATTTCTTTCTGCCCGTTGGGCAAGTACTGTGGCTGCCGTAGGGTACTTTTAGTTCATATAGGTACTGAGGAGATAAGAGTTTTTTCCCACACCTTTATTAGTATAAGAAGAGACCTCTATAGGCCACTGTAGGTATGATAAGTCAGCTAGATATGTAAATACGTGTGGAAAGATTTAGAACACCTGTTGATGTCTGAATCCATTTCCTGAGAGAGTATCAGTAGATGTCAGCCACCAAGATTACAGGGATACAAAAAAGTCAGCATGAAAAATAGTGTAGCAAAAATGATATTTGCTGTGTTTTTTTGGGGACTGACTCCAGAATGTGCTGAAACTCATCTTGCTTGAAAGTTTATTGTCCAGAGTCTCCCTATGTCAGCCTGCATTAGAAAAAAAAAAGGAACAGTCTTTTTTAATGGATTATAGAAATTTCTTTATGTATTTTTAGGTACTTCCAGGAGGTCCTTCAACAGAACTCATGCTGTAATGAAGTAACGCTACACAAGGATGGAAATTGGACGCCTCTCATGCCCAAGAAGGAACAGAAAGAGCCTGAAGTTGAGAAGCGGAAATCTGAAGTAGCTGTTGAAACACTAAGTGATGATAGTGATGATGACACTCGAGACCAAGATGATGGTGAGTTAATTATATTGAAATATCATGCATTTGACCGAATTATGAATATTGAAACATACAGAGGCCCCAATAAACAGCCAGATTACTGTAACAGTAGTTGTTGAAGAAAATGTGTTTTATCTCTGTGATATCATACATCTATAGCATAATAGATATTTTGTGATATCGTACATCTGTAGCATAATAGATATTTGACTTGTATATATTAGTGACTTTATTATGTTTTCCTCTTCTGGTGGTTGACATCACTTCAGGCTGAATGCCTTTGCTGAAAGTGACCAGTTCTGTGTGTTATCTTATAGTATCTTTTAAATCCAGTGATTCCTTGATCAGACATGAATACCTGTGGGTTATAAAAGCAAAGCATCACTTTAGCCATGATATCCTTAAAGTAAGCCATACACCAGACATCCCTCCTTCTGTTTCCTATCCTGTGGTGTGGTACCTTATTGTTCATAATGTAGAAATGAAAACAGTAGGATTTTAGTGATGATTTTATGTGTTTTCCGGACCTCGATTGTTATTAATGGCATATTTGTATTAACTGACTGATCACAGGTCAACAAAATTTTAACACACACACACACACCCACGAACTAAAATAGACGGATCTTTTAGTACTTTTTTCGCTGAAGTCAAATCTCTTTTTAGAATTTTTCTATCAGGCATGTTTTTAAATGACAGAGCAATTAAATTTTACATAAGCATATATTTTTCATTCATAAATAATGCTGGTATTACACTTAAAAACTTATCTCTAGAATGTAGAAGTGGACAATTTTTGGCTCTATTTGGCCTCGGGAACATTCCTTCTTAGTGTCCAGAAGTAATCTGCCAACATAGAGGGTCCACACTTTCCTTGGTTCTGCTTTTCCATGTCCAAAATGTCCTGGTGAAATCTACCACAGTACGCATCACTGACTGCCCCAAGATTTTCTGGGGAAAAGTCTAAGTGCGAGTCCAAAAAAGTGGATTTTTAGGCTCATATTGTACCCCAGAGCTTAATATGAAGTCAATAGATCTTTTACAATATCACAGTAGTTTTCTGATCTGTGATTCCCCCCAAATCTTTGCAAACTCTCTTAAATGACAGCCATGCAGTGTTTCAACTTCATTAAGCTCTTCATTGAACTTTTCATCTCAAACCAGTTCCCTGGTCTGTAGTCTTACAGAAGTACCCTCCTTGATTTTTGCGTCACTAATTCTTGGGAATTTATTCCTCAAATATGTGAATCCATGGCCAGTTTTATCCATACTTTTGATGAAGTTCTTCATCAGCCTGAGGTTAATGTGCAAAAAGAGGCAAATACATTTTCTCAGGATCAACAGGAGGAGGATTGATGACATTATTCTTCCCTGGAGTCATTGATGTACGTTTTGGCTACACTTTCTTTACATATTGATTTTTCTTGTTCTGGCTGTCCCACTCACAGACAGAACAACAGAACTTCATGTAACAAAGTTGCTTTCTGAGTAAAAGTGCCACAACCTTAAGGTCACCACATTTCCTAAGCTAGTGCCTTAGAAAAGGAGCTGTTGCACTTCACAAATAATGAAAATTAGCTGTTTGTTAAACTTTTTGTTGCAAATGCTCCAAAGAGCACTGGTACATATACACTGTATGTAATGATAGGTGAATATGCTGGACCCAAAAAACTATAGGTGATGGAGAAATTCTAAAAACATATTTGGATTCAGTGTGCAAAAGTACATAAGAAAAAGATATTTTTTCCAGTGGGGCACAATCTGTGTTGACCAGTTATTTGTCCTATTCTGTCATGAAGAACGTTTCACTGTCTTTGTCATCGACATGTTTCAAAACTTAAGGATCCCGATTCCTCTATCAAGGAATAAAGTATTTAAACTGAACTGAAGGTTTTGATCAGGACACCCCTCACACTTCTCTTCTCCAAATCAGGCAAATTTAAAGCCTCTATCCCTTTCCTATAACTAGAGTCTCTTAAGTTGTTAATATTTATATAATCGCTGCAACAGACAGGCTGAAAGTAAATAATTTTTTTAGTGTTATGTTTCATTTCTGCCCCTTCAGCCATCTGTTAGAGTATGTGATGGATTTATATGTGTTTAACAGTACCACAGAAACAGGTTATCATAGTCATCAAAGCAGAATATCTTATGTTTCAACCACTGGTATCTCTATAAGGTGAAAGTAATGTAATGCAGTACTCTTTTTCCTATTTTCAAGAAATCAGTCAAGATATAAGAACTCTAATGAAGCATAGGTAAGAGAGATAAAAATGCAGTGAAAAAAAAGCTGAATATTGTAGAAATAGAGTTGAGTAAAGTTAGATTGAGCTTTAAGAACATCAGAGGAACATTGCATTTTGAAATAAATAGTTGGTATAGTCAGAGACTGTATGGGTGTAAAGTCATTGGGTACAGAGACAGATGCATCTGTGTGGGAATAAGTAAATATATGAATGCCTGCATGAGGCAACTTTTGCATGATTTGTGCTTTGCATAATGGGAAAAGGTCTATAGAATATTGTTGATTCAAAAAACTTATTTTGACAGCACCCATTGTAGAAGAGGTAAACAACAAGAAAAAATCTGAAGAGCCAGAAATCATAACGCTTACTGATAGCGAGGAAGATGATGACACTGCACCACCTCCTGCTAAACGTCCTAGTAATGGCCAGACTACCGTTCCCACTACCGCAGCATCTGTTACGGGTGCTGCTGGAAACAGCACTCCACATGGTTCTGGTAGGTGGTAATGATTTGTTGATCTCTTGTATGGTAGTGGTTGTTGTGGTGAAGGTGTTTAGTTGTGTTAGAAAGCAGTCCACTCACTACTTGTACAGGTGTTTTCTTGTGGATTTTTATAATACATAATATCTGAGTGTTGATGCTGAACCCTGCAATACGCTTGTTTGTTGCTGCTCCTTTTGTATTACTGTTGTAGTTTTCATTTGAAATGATTTTTTTTAATTCATCCACTGTTTTAGCATTACATGTGAAGAAAAAGCAGATTATATCAAAACTAGCAGCTGAGCAACTTGTATCATGTTTGTAATTCTTTTAGATGACTGATTTTAATACATTGTAGTTGAACTGTGTGCAAGAGTTTGGCAATGGATTGTATTTCATGTCGTATTTTACAATATTTCATCATCCACTTAAGTTAGATCTTAATGGGTCAGAAATCTGCTTTATAATTTTCACATTAGATCAGATACTTTGCTTTAGTTTATTATTTTATTTAAGATTACTCAGGACTTCTTTCTAGGAAGGAGTCCTAGTGTTACTTAGGACCTTTTTCTAAAGGCCCCTTTAACTCAAGGCTGCACTACTTCTAGTAGGAGGGGAATGTTGACTCTTTTGGAGTGAGAAGTTCTTTGATGAGACTGTACTCCCAATGATACAGCCTCACCAAAGTCAACTTCTCACTTGCGGTGTAATGTTTTTAGCAGGCAGAGACCTGTAATATCTTTTTGCTTCAATTACATATTATGCGGGCAGTGAAAAATATGGGCTTAGATGTGAGCTTGTGTGTGCATGTGTATGTATGGTTACTGTTAGTGTATCACAAGAAGAGTTTCACATGTTAATTCATCTTATTATATATATTATAGTAGTTGCCTTAGTGTAACATTCTCACACACACATACATTAAGGGGAGAGAGTTGCACACTCGTAATGCCCCATGTCTGGACTTTCTAGTCCTTTAGGTAGCTTTTTAAACTTTTGTAAATTGTCTCATTATTTACTTTGTTCCAACCATCCATCACTCTAATGCTAAACCATTACTTCTTACATACTTTGTAACTAGCTTTTTCCCTGGCATTTTGACATGGCTCCTGTTTACTCTTGTGCTGTATCTCATATGAAGAAATGTTCACTATGCGTACTGTCCAACTGATTTAGAAACTTGAAGGCTTTTATTAGGTTCCCCTCTATGTCTCATGTCCTCTTTGGTGAACAGTGTTGTAGCCCTCAGCCTCTCATTATTGCTCAGTTTGTTTATTCAGATATAAGCTTAGCTGCTCATTTCTGTGCCCTCTCAATCAGATCTTTGTACTATCTTAGACATGGATATGGTCACTGGACTTGCATATGTTTAATTTTCTATTTGTTCTCTATAGGTAAAAAGTTTTACATGTGTAGGGCCCCATCTTTTTGATATTCTTAACTATCCTACTGCTTCATAAATTTATGTATGCTATCTGGATTAACCTTCATATTCAATCATCCATCACTCATACAGTAAAGTATTTCCTTACATCATTTTTAAAAATTTTTTTTGCCTTACATCTTGTTATGTCCTGTGGTTGCTCTATCCCTACATCTTTTGAAGAACTGTTCACTGTATACATTATGAGTCTTACTGGCAGATGTTGTGATCAAGTCACCCCTAATTCTTCTCTCTTTCCTGGTAGGATAATATAAAGCCTCTAACATTTTCTTGTAACTCGGCTGTCATGTTTCTGGTACCATCTTTTTGTTGGTTACAAACTTTTCCCAGTGTATTATACTGTGCCTGAAACAACCTACTTTATGACTCTTATGCAGTACCAGATTCTGTCATAACATAATTTAGATTGTTAGTGAAAACTTTTTGAAAAAGGCACTGCACTGAAACTTGATGATGAGGACTTAAGGTGCTGCTGGAGTAGGATGGGGTGGACTTGGGTTACTGGGAAGGAGGGATGGTTACCCCAAAAGAATTGTCAGATTCCCTTCATATTATTTCTTGATGGTACTATAGGCAGTATTGTATTCCCGTGAGTATCTTGAACATTCCTTCCAAACTTGCTGAAATGCCTGCACTTTTTGTGGATGAGACGAATAATGGGGTAGTGGCAAACAAAGACAAATTAACTTTCCAGTTTGACGGGATACAAATTTATTGGAATTTGCATTAGCGTGATAAGATAAGCAAAAGAATTGAGAGATTCCCCTCATTATTTCTTGATGGTACTTCAGGCAATATTGTATTCCCGTGAGTATCTTGAACATTCCTTCCAGGCTTACTGAAATGCCTGCACTGTTTGTGGATTAGACAAAAAATGGGTAGTGGCAAACAAAGACAGAATTTTCCAATTTGACGGGATACAAATTTTTTGGAATTTGCCATAACGTGATTAAGATAAGCAGAATAAGTGCATAAATACCTCAGAGTGTTTTGATATACTTGATTATTAAAAGAGAATATTATTTTAGACATAAGTTATCCAAACTGTTGCAAGTCAGGGGCACAGTGTCAGAAGTCAGTGCAACGTACTGTATTTGTAAAGCTTCATTAGTCTGAAATGTTGCAGCTCTAGAGCATCTGAATTTGAAAATGTATTGTACCATGTAAAAGCAAGATCACTGGGGAGAGAGCATGCATTCGATCAGGCATTTTAGTTCTATAGATCTATCTATATCTCTGATGCCTGCTCTCCCTGGGAACTCCTTGAAGAGAATGACCATGGAAAAAGTCTCCGGAACTGTTAAACTCCATTGCCACTTCTTACCCTTTAGTGCCTCACCCTTAACAGGCCACTGACAGAAGACAACCATAGCACAATGTTTCCGTAGGCCACTGTTCCTGCCGACTGCTTGTACCTAATGCTTCTTTGTGTATATGAATAAGATTTGAATGTATGAAACTGAAAATCATGCTGCAGTGGCTTAGCAAAGCAAAGAGAATCAGTTGGACAATAAGATTCATTGTAGATGGTATGTTTTTCTCTCTCTCTCTCTCTCTCTGAGTTAGCTATGTTGCTCCAGGAACAGACGAAGAAAGGCTGTATCCACTCACATCCATTTGCTACCTGTCATATGTAATGCACTGCAACCTCAGCTCCTTTTCCACTACCAGGCCTCATAGTTTTAAGAGAGCATAACTTAAGCAATAGCAGGGAAATGTAGACTCCTTTGGATCAAGAAGTTCTTTGACAAGACTGCACTTCCAGGGACACAGCGTTGTCAAAGGTGACTCATCACTTAAATAGTAATATCGACAAGACTGTACTTCCAGGGACACATCCTTGTCAAAGGTGACTCATCACTTAAATTGTAATATCCTGTAGGTGTAGTCCAGTAACACCTCTGTAGGGCACTATACTGTATATGCATTCTACTAGTCCTCGGGGACCTCCACTTGATTAATGAGTGAACTGCACAGTCACAGTTTCTCAAGAACCTGAACTAAGTCCCATCCAGTCCTGTCACTTTGCCACACTTCATTGCACATAAAGCTTTCACTGTCTCTTTCCTTTTCACCAAACTATTCAACAGGATTAGTCTCACTCCACATGCCACCTTTCCCCAAACACAAGGTAAATGCATTATTTTTTTGCCTTCCGGGTTATTGAATATGTATGTACAAAGGTTTAAAACAAAATTTGAGACAGCTCCAACCACAATCAAAGTTTATATCGAACATTGATTTTTCCATTTGCATGGTTAATCTTTCCTGTTGGAGCTGCATCTCTTGGGGAGTTGTCTGTAGTGCTTGGTAGCTACTGAATTTGATATAGAAATGGCAGAAGATTTGAAAGTACAGTATAAATCACATACATCCTCAGTCAGACACAGTGTTGTTGTGAGTTATTTTCAGAGAAATTTTGAAGCTGATAGAGTACAAAATGTGTTTTCAGGTAGATATGTTTGGACGAAGATTGATATAGGTTTTCCTTGCAATAGAGTTCTCTGTCTTGATATTTATTGTTGAGAAGGGAGCCAGCTTGTTAATGCATCCCATTGAATATAAAAATGGCCTCTTGCTAAATTACTTTATGTCATTGGTTAGAATAGTTTTGTTTCCCTGTTTTTTAAATGTCTCAGGCACAACCTTTTTATCCATGTTTTTCAGTTATCAATGATGTTCAGTAATGCAGAGTATTGTTTGTGTGTTTACCAGTATTTCAGATAATTAAGAGTTTTCTCTCTTTGTCATAATAGATATTATTATACCTTTACAAATAGTTAAGCAAATGGCCACCATGCTGTTGGTTCATCGATTTCCATTTCACAGAATTTGTAGTGTTCTCAGTTCACAGTTGAACTTAGAGAATAGGTTTTGTGGGTCTGAAGAAAATAATTTTTTTGTCTTAAGCCATTATGGGCTAAGGAGAATAGGTTTTGTGGGTCTGAAGAAAATAATTTTTTGTCTTAAGCCATTATGGGCTAAGGTGACATGCTACCCTCCTATCCAAGCCGTATCAGCTGAACTTACCTTTAATTTTTCTCATTTGACCCAAGTGCAAAGAGTGCATGGTTATACGTTTGCTGACTCGATATGGCATTAGTTTGTTTATGTGATTATTGAGGCCATCAGTGTTGAAAATGTTGTGCCATTAGAGGAGGCCATTTTACCTCATTATATAGAACATTTTTCCTTGCCTCCTGTCCATTGGAACCTGGATAGGGGCTAAAACATCACTGTATCATCTGCTGCATTTCTCTTGGGTGGTTGGGGTGGCTCAGATATTATAGATGGTCATTTTTCAAATATGGCCATTCAGGGAGAAGTTAAGACAGTGGTCAATACACCCAACATTATTAGAGAACAGAAAAAGTATCTCTTCTGTAACTTTATCGGAGCTGACTTTATGATGTTACTCATTCTCTTACTTGCATGATTCGGGTTACTTTGGATTTTTTTTTTTTTTTTTTTTTTTTTTTTTTTTTTTTTTTTTTTTTTTTTTTTTTTTTTTTTCTTTCCAGTCTATCTTATACGCTTAAATGTTCTGTGATACAATATGGTTGAACATCTCAAACCTGGCAACCTTAGGGCCAAGGACCAAGTAGTTGTTTGATTTCAGAATTTTTTGGGGTTTTGATTACCCATTATACCGAGGATACCTGATCGGAGATTGAATGAATTATTACTTCAGTAAAGTTTTCTTTCTGTAATAGCAAAGTTTATGAAGGTCTTAAATAACATATAAGTAATTGTTTGCCAAAAAATTCGTAACTGTTTCCAATCTCATGTAGTGAGGTAGTGATAGGTGATTACTTAGCTGAAGTGCTGGAGGTCCATTAAAGGTAAATAAACTTAAGTGTTGTCATGATGCATTGAGTTTGATGCCACAGAGGTGGTAAGAGCTACTGTGGATGTACTTGGAGGATCATCAAAATGTAGATCTGGCTTTGAAGCATCAGGCTTTGAGAAGGGGTTAGAATTCTTGATAGTTCTTGATACCTGGGTATGTTTAAGGCTTTGATGACTACTAGCATTTTCATTACTACTGTCCTCAGTTGAGTTATGCATGGTAGGGTGCTACTATGCTCAATCGAGGCAAGTGTGGTATTGTGCTGTCGTCTTCAATCATAGCAGTGTACTTGCCTGCCGCAGGATGAATTCTTTGAATTCTGCGTGCACTATAAGCTCTTTTGGCTCATAATAGATGGCAGCCCAAAGAAAAGCTAAATTGTAGAGCTGCCAAGATGCCTCTGTAACCAGCTAGTGACCATGATGGGTGGTTGTGCACGTTTTCTAGGGACTTGCTGCAACTTACAGCACCCGAAGCCACACCCCCATTTTGCCCAAGCCACCCATACATTAATGTATTTTTCCTTAACTAGGAATGCATAGCTTCTAATCCATAAGAAAAGATAATGGCTTTGATAGTTTTTGTGTAGTTTTCTGCCATGTTAGCAAGGTAGCACCAAGAGCAAACAAAGAACAGCCTCATTTACTCACATCCACTCTCTAGTTGTCATATATGTTTTATATATGATGCACTGAAACCTGAACCTCTGTTCACACCCAAGCTCCACAGACCATTGTGTGGTTTGCCTTGACTGCTTCATATGACTTAATCATATAAATAATGTAAAAAGGATAATGTGATGCTTTTGCATAGTAAAGATAGGAAAATCAAGTACATAATGTTTTTCCTACACTAGTATGTATTAAGTGTTAGTGCATGAGAACATCAGAAAAAAAAATATTTTATATTTTTTTGTGCAGCCTTTCACAAATAGAAAAGAAAAGCAGAATTGGTATTTTTTGCACATGGGAGATGGAGGGAACTTGTTATGCACCAAAAAGGATAAGGAATTTTTTACAATGTCACCTGCTTCATGTAATATGATGTTTGTCATTTATTAGGTTTAATTTGATGTGTATACTACAGTGATTACATAGGAATTGAAATGCTAGGGATTTCTGTAAACACCAGTATCCTTTCAGGTGCCAGATTTTGAAGGAGAAATGCTTGGGGGTTTCTTAAATCTTTAAACACTAGTATCCTTACAAGTGCCAGAATTTTAAAGATTCTGAGTTGGAATGTAAGATTTGAAAAGTTCATGTATGTCCTAGGAGATTTTATGTGAACCATTAGTTAATGTGTACCAGCAAGAGCATTATTTGCATTTTAATGTAAATATCCAACTTATATTTGTTTTGACATAATGTCATGTCTAATGTGTAATAATGGCAGATATGAGAAATTTTTCAGGTAACAGTATATGTATTACAGTGTTCTTTGATTGAAGTTTGGAACTCTGGTATGCCAGATTACTTTTTATGTGAAGAATAACATTTTCTTCATATGGTGAAGATACACCCACAAATTTCATAGTTAAATGACTGTTAAGATCTTGTATTGGCCTTTATCCTAATGGAACATGTTAAGATCTTGTATTGGCCTTTATCCTAATGGAACACCATTGCAACAGTTGTTACGTCTACAGATACAGTGCTTTTACCAATACTGTACCAAGAATTCAGATCTTTTTGGTCCTGCTCTATTTCAGAATGTTTTATCTCTGTAAAGTGAAGCTGTGATTATTAATTACCTATTTCAGCGTATGAAATAGGCTTCAAGGCTCTATTGATAAATGAGCCAGTGTGTCAGAATCAAATTGTAAAATTCTCAGTCTCTTCATGCATGAGCAGCAGCACTGAAGTGGATATGTAATCCTTTAGAATTATGGTAAAGCCACAATTTTTGGATGTGTTTAAGGATAAGTGTAATACACAACGAAAACTAACTACTCAAGCTTGATATGTGAGATGGTCCATATTGAAGTGGATGATGAGATGCAAAATATATTAATGGTGATCTAGCAATATTAACTCATTTTGTATGTAGAACCAGTTGTAATACTTAATTGATACATTTGTGACAGGACAAAAAAAAAAGTTGTGTATATAAATATATATATATATATATATATATATTTTTCTTCGTCTGTTTCCTGGCGCTACCTCGCTGACGCGGGAAGCAGCGATCAAGTATAATAAATAAATAAATA
>JAYMFT010150134.1:0-12637 GCA_038088735.1 Panulirus argus
CTCTCCAAAACTCTTGCATTTACCTCCCTAACCACCCCATCCATAAACAAATTAAACAACCATGGGGACATCACACAACCCTGACGCAGACTGAGCTTCCGTGGGGATAGTGGAGAAAGATCACCGCCCACATATTTCCTGCATTTCGTAAAAGGCGACTAAAAGTGGAGGGAGCGGGGGATTGGAAATCCTCCCCTCCTGTTTTAACTTTTCCAAAGGAAGAAACAGAGTAGGAGGGCCAATTGGAGATTTTCCCTCTAAGGCTCAATCCTCTGTTCTTAACGCTACCTTGCTAACATGTGAAATGGTGAATATGTATGAAAAAGAAAAAAAATTAACATTCGGCATTTCATGCATTAGCAAGATAGCGTTAAGAAAAGACGACTCTGCCGTAGAGGGAAAGTTTGATGGTATGGAAGGAGAGATAAGGGAGAGAGCATTCCAGGGTAGAAGGGTCATTGGGTCTCTTAATAGAATAATGAAGGGAAGAGATGTAAGTATGGAAGTGAAGAGAGGATTAAGCTTGAGACAGCATTTTCCTCCCAACCCCAACCTATGCTGCCAAAACATGGAGATAGAATGAGTCATGGCAGTCAAGAATCCAGGCTGTGAAAATGAGCTATTTGAGAGGTGCATGAGATATGACTAGATGGAATGAAGAAAGAAATGAAGGGGTGTATCGGAGGTCTGGTATGTCAGGGAATGAATTGTGGCGAGGTAAAGTGGATGAAACATAATACTTTGAGGTGGTTTGGGCATGTGGAAAGAACGTAAGACTGGCAGTTTAAAAGTAGAGTGTATGATAGTACAATTAAAGTAGCTGGTGTTAGAGGAAGACTGCCTGTGACTTAGGGAAATACAAGTGGAAAAATACTGAAGGGAGAGAAATGGTAGGTAGTAGGGAGGTAAATTACCAGTACAACCTGCCTGGGAATCAGGAGGGTTAGTGACAGCAGCATAGTGAGCCTGCACTTCAGTGGTTGTCAAGTGTCAGTCCTCTGATCCAGATAGCTTTCTTTTCTTTCTGTCTCACCCACATGTAGACTACTGGCATTCTGTCCATAAACATACAAATGCTCGTTGTCACACATAACGCTTGACAAAACTTAAGTCATACATCTCAGTTTTTGTAACTAAATTTTCCTATGGTGAGTGCTGTGTGCTAACCCTGCCTTTTGGCAAAATGGTAGGAGCAATAGATAAAAGTAGTAGGTATGAGTATTAGGTAGAAACATTAGGTAGAAGTAGTTGGAAGGAACATTAGGCAGGAGCATTAGATGAAGTAGTCAGTAGGTATGTTAGGTAGGAGCCTCTGCAAACACTGCACTAGACTTACCCTCTGCCATGGGCCTGTTAATGGAGAGGCATTGAAGGCTAAGAAGTGGCACTGGAGTTTACTAGTTACGTGGACACTTTTACTGTGGTCACCCCCTTGAGGGAGTTACAGAATGGAACAGGAGTCAGAGATATAGATAAAGAGATTGAGAAATAGTGGAAGAATGCATGGAATATGGTATGTGAAGGAGGCATGTAAATACAGGGATAAATGGTGACTCTTTTGCCATGGCCATGCCATTGATGGGAGTTCTTAGAGGGAACAGGTATCAGAGATATAGATAGATAGATAATAATGGAACAGTAAACAGTACATTGGCATCTTCCCTATAAAGGCCTGATAAGGAAAGAAAGAGTGAGGAAAATGTCAAAGACCTTGGAGTTATTAGGGAGCTGAGTGATAAGAGTACTGTACTTGCAAGTCAAATAATGATTGGTATGATAATGAGAACTTTCTGAATAAGAGACAGAAAGCCAGTGATAAAAGAGTTTAATGTATACCAAAGTAGCAAAACTGAAAATTGCTCTTTTGTCAACAGTCAAACAAATGGAATTAACCCAGTCATCAAAAATTTAGTGACTATGCATGTAAAATTGATGACGGGAAACACATAGACTGTCATGAGAGATTGAAAGAATTTGAGCTTTATAGTTTAGAAGAAAGGAGAAAGAAATACTTGATCATATGACTGGAAATAGAAGGCATAGATTATAAATGTTTTATATCTAGAAGCATCTCAGCAAGGAAGATAGAGAATTATCAAGCCTTGAACAGTACCTGGGAACATATCAAAGAGATATCAAACAAAAATATACAAGTGCACAGCAAAGACATTGTAGATTATTCAGTGCAGCACCAGAAGTAATAAGAGACAAGCATAGATTAATTACAGAAACACGGAAAGAAAATTAGATTCATGGTTGAAGTCAATCCCAGATGAACTGTAAATTGGTTAGTGTGTAAAATGCATGATGATGCAGGGAAACTGTGATTCAACAAACAAGATGTGGTGAGAGCTACAAACTAACCCTGTCATTTGTGGTAAAATCTCTTTTTAGGTACTTGAAGATGACATGAGAATAAGTAATAGAATAGGAGCAGGAGAAGACTATGAAAGATTGCAAAAAAGACCTGGATTTAGTCTACAGATGGACAGAAGAGAGCCTGTTTGAATTTGCTGGAGAGAAATTTGAACAAGTATGTCATGGAATGGCATCTTCCTACAAAGGCCCTACAGGGAATAAAATAGAGCATGAAGAAAATGTCAAAGACTTGGGAGTTAATATAAATGAGAAACTGGAATTGAAGGAGCACATCAGTAAGACAGTACTCTTAAGTCAAAAAATGAGAGGCATGAAAATGAGAACTTTCACAACAAGGGACAGAAAGTGATGGTGAAAATGTTTAGGAAGCAAGGTTGATTACTGCTGTGTTGTATGGTCGCCACTCAGACAAATGTAAATAAACCAGCTAGAGGTAATTAAAAAAACACCTCACAAGGAAAATTGATATTTGGAACATGTAAACTATCATGATAGTTTGAAAGAGATCAAACTTTACAGCCTGAGAAGAAGGGAAAGATACATGATGATATATATACATGGCAGCAAGTAGAAGGCATAAAGAATAATGTTTTAAACGTAAAAGCATCTTAGCATGGAAGGTACAGAATTACCAAGCCTATAATGATACCTAGGAAAAATAAAACAATTTCAAACAAATATGTACAAGTGTCCAGCAAAAAAAGTTTGAAAGATTAGTTAATGCAGTGCCATGAAAAATAAGAAACATAGATAGGGTAACTACAGACACATTTAAAAGAAAACAAGATATATGTTTAAGGTTAATTGCTGATAAACCTCAGATTAACAGTTATGCAAGATGACTGACAGTGGAAAGACAGTGTATAATTCAACAAGCAAGACATGCACTCATTCCTATTCAACAGCACTTGACCCCCTCCCACCCAAGTCACTCTATAACTAACCACCTCCCAAGTAGAAATAGAATACTTACCCCTGCCTCACACCTCAATTACTTGTACTCTCAGGTCTCCCTCCACCCTAAGAAATAGAACAGACAAAATATACTTACAGAACTATCCTGACAAGAACTAAACAACTGACCTCCCAACTCCCTAAACAGACATACATCCATCAGAAACCACACGTCCTAGAAAAAATATGAGTCACGTTCTCCTGCTTATCCTCTGGATGTTGCCCATCACTACAATGCTACAAACACCATTTCAACATATCCCAAGTTCCATCATGCCCTCGATGCAATAGCCCTGCACTTTTTGCATATAGAGGCACACACAGCATCACAAAGCATTATAACCTGTAAGCCTGACCAGTGGACGTGGCCAGCTTCTTGAGTGCCACAGGAGCCTAATAAGGAGAGAAGGGACTCCTGGAGCAAGAAGATAAGGCAAGACATACAGCGCTGCTGTGTGCTAACCTTGCCATTTTAGGAGGTATCCTCCATACTTCCATTCCTACTATACCATTAGACAATTTCATTTTTATCATCATCTTTAGACACTCAATCTCTTCATCTCTTATATGCTTTAACTTTAGTGATTAGGATTCTCTCATACTTCTCTCTTTTAGTTTCACTTTTTGTCCATACTTCTGTTCTACTTTTATCCCCCTTCCAGAGTAGCTTCTTATTCTCTGAAATTCTCATTAATCTTCACTTGAGATTATCATTTGATTTCCTTGTAATGTTATATATATACCCTCATTTTTGACTCTGTTCAGCACTCTTTATTCTTCATTTTGCCCACAATTAATTGCTATTTTCTGACAGGTTCAGTTTTTCCTCCCAGACTCTCTTTGTTTTCTCCTTTACCAACTTTCATAGATTTTACTGTACCATGCTGTACTTCTCTTTCTACAACCTACAATGCTTTACCACACAACTTACTGGCAGCCTCCAATAATGGTTTTAAACTTCCCCCACATCACCTTAGTTTCATCCATTACTATTTAATTCAGTTTAAAGTCATAGATAATTTATGTATCCTTTTCTTTTCTTTAACTTTGTACTCATCTACTTTACTTTCATGATCCTCCTTCTGTGGTACTCCTGCAGCTCTCAGGAAGCAAGCCTCAATCATTAGGTGGGGCCTTGGGTCAATAGGTGTGGTAATGTTATGTATATCTGTTTGGGATGAATGCATGACAATTGAGGAGTAAGTGTTTATCTCCTTTGGCACCAAAGTTGCATTAGGCATGATGAGGTCTTGTGATGGATTGAATTAGTGTTTGTAATGCTAGAGAGATGGGTTGTGTCCAGAACGTAGACAAGAAAGTGTAACTTATGTATGCCTGGGGAATGTAGTGTCAGATTCTTGTATCTTTGGTGGAGTAGAGTTTAAGACTAGGTGAGGGATGGCTGTTTAGAGATTGTTTGTTGAGGGAGGGTGGATTGGTGAGTATAGGTTGTTGAAGTGAGCAGCAGGGGTAAGCTTTTCATCTCTAGTTGATGGTTAGTTATGGATTGGTTTGGATGGAACAAGTGAATGCTGAGCATGTTAAAGTAAGACTGTGTTTTCTTTTCCTTTATACTTGTTCATCCTTTCTTGTGTGAATGAGGTATTGCCTTTGCTCATCTATTCTTTAGGTATCATGTGTAATACACCAGACCACATCCTAGCCCCACAGACCTTTCCAATGCTTCAAATGCCCTGGTTCAGTCCATTTACAGCATGTTGTCCCCCATATACCACATGTTAGTTAGTTCTAGAATCTTAGATTCATTCTTTGTAGTATTATGGTCCTCTTTTTCAGTATATATTTCACTTTATTGCATTCTTCATCAGTGCTCTGGAATTCCTATATCCTACTGTCATTTTCTAGGTGTGTGTGTCTGTTATCATAATCTTTTATCACATTGTCTTTTCCTGTATAGTAGGAAGGAGAAACACATTTTCAATATTTTGCCTGAAGTATCCTTTGATGATAAGAATTGATTTAATGTAT
Organism: Panulirus argus; assembly: GCA_038088735.1. NCBI lineage: Eukaryota > Metazoa > Arthropoda > Malacostraca > Decapoda > Palinuridae > Panulirus > Panulirus argus. The sequence continues at coordinate 5,323 of JAYMFT010150134.1, forward strand.
TTTAAAGAAGTGTCACCAATTTGATTTTTTACTTGCATTTTCAGATTGATGAGTACAGCAACCGTGTAGGCAACTTTATGGTAGAGCAAGGATACAAGCATGGGGACACTGTGGCATTATTTATGCAGAACTGACCAGAGTATGTTTGCACCTGGCTTGGTTGTGCTAAGGTAAATTAGTTGAAGTTATGTAGATTTATAATTACATGATAAGCTGCTTTATTAATATTTATATTGCTTTGGGTTTTTTAATTCTGATTCTTGTTGATATTAGGTTCAGAGGCACTCCAACATATGTAAGGAATATGTTCCTGGTAACAGTGTACAAGTTGAAATTTACACGTCAAAAACCCATATGATTTAACCTGAAATCCCATCACCCAGAATAGTTGAGCTAGTTTGTTTTCTAGTTACTAGTTCTTTTTTTAATACTGCATTGTGTGGGCATCTGTTTCCTATTACTGTTGGACACCTCACTTGTGCTTTACTTGCCCATCACACTTACAACACTTTCAACACCCCAAACTCCAGACTGGAACATCAACACACTTGAAACACCACCACACTAAGCAGTAGAAGTATGGGAAAGAAATTACTTGCTTCAAAAAATGATACATGAGAAAGAGATTATTGAACTATAATAAACACCCATTTAACTTAATTCTAGTTAATGAAGATCGATTTACGTTAATCTTAGTAATGTTCAGACTTTCCCCACACTTTACCGTTGTTAGAATTAGCATGAGCCTTAAATCTGCTGAACTGTCCATACTTTCCTTTGATATCTTTGAATAGACTTTTAGCCTTTGTTTTTATCACTGTTAGATTTAGCAGTAGACAATGTTGAATCTGATCTTCCTTCCACAAAGTAAATGTTTTCATCTCATATGTAGCACTAGCTTGCTTCTTAGTTAAGACAGTTGATTTTAAAGGTGTCATCGGCAACTTGAGGGTGTGCCATTTTGATAACTGCTTCTTTCCCTGCAGTTTGAAGCTTTGGAACTCTCTACCTTCTCATGTATTTCCCAGTATCTATGACTTGGCTCATTTCAATAGACAGGTCTTTCACTTTCTGAAAAATTCGTAAATACTTCCCGTCTTTTTTCCCCCCCGTTTCTTAATTCTGTCTATATTCTATATTTCAATTAGGGCCTGGCCTTGATGTGGACTTTTGTCCATGACTGGGGGGGGGGATCATTGTCTTTTAGAACTGTGTCCACTGTTAAGGTAGCCAGCCTGACCTAACACAAGATGGAAGAGAGTGTTTGCCTGCCTTCATATTTCTTTATGATTTTCATTTTCATCTCTGAATCAGTTACTTTACTTCTGTAAAGAGGTCTTCCACTCGTATCATCATTTGGTCATCCTCCCATCCTTTATGAGTTTGAAGTAAAGGCAATATTTACACTTAAAGTCACTGAAAGTTCTAAAACAATGCAGTGAAGATGCACACGGAACCGCTGCAGCATTGTCACTGTTTATATAAGACATGTGTCTTGGAGAAGATGCTTTCTACTTTAATGCATCCCTCTGCCATACTCCTGTGTGTGTGCTACTTAGCATTTTCATTAACACGAATTTTTCCATGTTTTGACAAAATATTGTTATTTAGCTAAATGGATTCTTACGATGCGTTCTAGCCCGGGATCCAATGTTGGAATTTGGGTTAGAAGGCAAATGCTCTACCTAAAGGAGAGATTGGAATACTATTGCCAGCTTATTTGATGATTTTGAGACAGAACTCATAACATTCTGATTTCAGAAGTATAGCTCAGGATCAACACAGGGAACTCCTTTTCCAGTAAGGTGTTCATTCTCAGTGATAGGTTTGATAGGTTAGTGAACCTTTGTTTACAGGAGGGAGTCAAATTCATAAACTGGTAGCATTTTTACAAAGGAATGACTACACCTGATGGAAATGGGAGTTGCGCATTTTAGCAGACCTCACCGTGAGTCTACTTATGCATTTTGGTCAAAAAAGCAGTGTGTGTGGAGCAGACCCACCCACTTCTAGCTTTTAATGGGACAAGTTTCAGGCATGTGTCAGAATCTTTCTTTTACACTTGCTTGCTATATCTTGTGTTAGCAAGTTAGTCCCAGGAACAAACGAAGAAAGGGCTTCATTTTCTCACATCCATTCTCTATCTGTCATGTGTATTATGCTGAAATTACAGGATTTACTGGACTCAACTAGCACGTAGTTACATTGTGAGTGAAAGTTTACCTTTGGCGAGGCTGTATCTTTGGGAGTACAGTCTCATCGAAGAACTTCTCACTCCTAAGGAATCTACATTTCCCTGCTAGTGGAAGTAGTGCAGCCGTGGACTGCAGGAGCCCATAGAGAGGTCCTAGGTAACACCAGAACTCTTTCATAGAAGTTGGTCTTGGGGTAACTGTAAATAGATATACCAAAACCTTAGTTTCTTATTCACAACCAGGCTCCACAGACTTTTTTTTTTTTTTTTTTTGACAGCATGTTTCCCCCCCCCCCCACACCCACCCTATCACTTCAAATAACCCTATCCTGTGTGCTTCTTTTACCTTCCTGCATGTTTACACCTTGAGCACTCAAAACATTATTCAGTCCATCCTTATATCTCCAATTCAGTCTCCTCCACTTCCAACACATATATCCCATCAACTCCTCAGTCATTCTCTCCGTATGTCCAAACTATTTCAGCTCACCTTCTTCAGCTTTCTAAACCATTCTCTTCTTATTACCATATTTTGTTCTTATCCTGTTATTTCATACTCTGTCAGCCCTCATCACACCACACATTAACCTCAAGCATTCCAATTCCACTGCACTTACACCCTTCTGTACATTATTATCGGTAGCCAATGCCTTGCAACCTTACAGCACCTTTGGGACTACTATGCCTTTAAACTTTCCCGTATTTGCATTCTCAGATTGTGACCTCTCTTTTGATACATTCCTCAGTGCTCCTAAGACCTTTGCCTGATCACCTACTGTATGAATCACTTCAGCTCCCATGGTTCCATCCACTGCTGTGTCCACTCCCAGGTACCTAAAATACTTCACTTCCTCCAAGTTTCCTTTTTTCAAACTCAAACCCGAATTATCCTGTCTTTTTGCATTGCTAAACCTAATAACCTTCCTTTTATTTACATTTTCTCATTAGTTTCCCCTTTCACTCCCAAACTTAGAAATAGACATTTGTAGTTTCTTATTTGAATCTGCCACCAGTGCCAAGTCATTAGCAAAAACAGCTGACTTTTCCTTCATAATATTTTATGTTAATGCATGGAGTATACCTAACGAATGTTCAGAGTTAGAGACAACTGCATTGGTTGAGAATTGATATGATTTGTATTTCTGAGTCTTGGTTAGATACTAAGCACAGAAATTTCTTTGCTTAATATACAAGTGGTAGGGAATATAAAGTAGGTAGTGGTGTCATGCTCATTTCAGCTTCATTTTAATCTTGTGCTGAAATATGTTTAACTTTTGATAATATTGACTTTGTTGAAATTTGTTGAAATTAAAGATAAGCTTCATAAGAAAATTAGGGTAGGACAAGTTTTATAGGCCCCTTGCACAGACACCAGATGTAAACAAAAGACTATACGATCAGCTAGCAGAAATTTGTAATGAACATGGTTCATGTTATAGTGGGAGATGGGAAATTTTTACGTACTGGTATCTAACTGGGGAAAATCCAATGCAGTACGTCAGGTGCAGGCTCTACCTAAGTTTGCTTGATAGTGCCATACAACAATTAGTTGAGAAACCTACTTTTGTTGTAAGAATATACTGAATCTAGAGCTTGCTACATATTAGGATTTTAGTAACATTATTGAAGTTGGAGAGAAGTTTGGAACCAGTGATCACCAACATTTTACGTTTGAAGTAACTTTCAGTGCTACATGTAATGCTGGTCAACATGAAAGCCACCAAAAATTACCAGATTTAGACTCACAACTTTTATGATCTTTGAAACTCTCTTGACAGGCAAATTTGGGATGATATAACCATTAACAACAATATAGATGTAGCTTGGAAAAGCTTCAGTAAAACTTTCAGAGTAGTGGAGTGAACTCATGTGATTATGCAGAGTAGATGGTCAATTTCCAAAAGGAAGCCAAAACTGGGAAATGATGAAATGAAAAAGTGCCTCCTGTGTAAGAGTATCACGTAATAAACTCAAAGAGACCAGTAACTAACACAATGGAGTAAATTATTTAAATTGTGGGATGTGCTAAGGGTATATGGCATAGGGGGACAACTGTTGGATGGTGTAGAAGCCTTCTATAGAGGAGCAAATGCATGTGAAAGAGTGGATGGAGAGCTGAGTGAAAGTTTTGGGATACATGTAGGTATGAGGCAGGGCTGTATGATGTTAACATGGCTTTTTAATGTGTATATGGATGGAGTGAAAAGAGAGATGAAAGCAAAACTAGGGAAAAGGGGTGCAGAGATGGAGTGTGGCTGTGAGATATGGTGGCTAGTAGCAAGCCTGTTGGCGGATGATACTGTGTTTTGTGCGGAGAGTGAAGAGTTGCAGAAGTTTGTAAATGTGTTTTATGATGTATGTAAATGGAGGAGATTGAAGTTAAATGCAAGTCATAGTAAAGTAATGGTGTTTGAAGGGAAACGGAGTGAAAGTATAAATTTTGTAAAGCCATATAGAGTAAAAGAAGAAAGTGTACTAAATTGTTCTGTGGATATAGGGGGAAAAAGATTGGAAGAAGTGAGGGAATTTAGGCATCTGGGAGATGTCTTGGTTAAGTGTGGTGATTTGGAAGGAGAGATAAGGGAGAGAGCAGTACAGGGTAGACAATTCATTGGGTCCATAAATAGAATAATGAAGGGTAGAGTTGTAAGTATGGAAGTGAAGAGAGTATTAAGGGACAGCATAGTCCTCCCAACCCAGACCTATGCAGCCAAAACATGGATGGAGGATGAGGCACAGAGGTCAAGAATCCAGGCTGTGGGAATGGGTTATCTGAAAAGAGCGTCTGGTTTGACTAGATGGAACAAAGAAAGAAATGAAAGGGTCTATTAGAGATATGGTATGGCAGGGAATGCAAAGGGAGTGAATTATGGAGTGGCAGAATGGGTGAAACATGATAGTTTGTGGTGGTTTAGGCATGTGGAAAGAATGCAAGAGTGGGAGTGTACAAGGATAGTGTATGATAGTACCATTAAAGTGATTGGTGTGAGTGGCAGACCACCGTGACATGGGCAAATAGGGTGGAGGAATACTGGAGGGAGAGAAACAGAAGAAGGATGTATGGAATGGTGTATGCTAGGGAGGCATGTAAGTACAGGGATAATTGGAGACTCTTAGCTGTGGCCACCCCTTGATGGGAGTTCCTGGAGGGAAAGGGCATCAGAGATATAGGGAGATAGATAAAATTTGTGAAGAGAAATTAAGAGACTTGTACATAAAATGAATAAGTATGAGGCATATATTGCTGAAAATAGGCAAAGAAACCCTCAGTAGTTTTATTGTTATGATGGAAACAGGAGAGACATTTTGCAGTCAATTGGCACATCAGCTAGAGGAAAAGGTGACTTTGTTCAAGACGACAAAGTCATGGCAGAGATCTCAAATATTTTTTTGCACATATATTTGCAATTAAAGACACAACTCAATCCTGAATCCAGATTTATTGCTTAAAGGAGAAAATATTTTGCAACTTATTGACATAAAAGTAGGAGATATGCTAGCAGCACTAGATGGAATGAAAGTTAATAAAAAAGTTGGAGATATACTAGCAGCACTAGATGGAATGAAAGTTAATAAAAAAGTTGGAGATATACTAGCAGCACTAGATAGAATGAAAATTAATAAAACAGCTGACCCAAATATGCTTTATCCGAGGACAGTGAAAGAAGCAAAAAATGAGATACCTAAGTTCTTGAATACCCTTTTCAGTGTCAGTAGTTTTGAGGAAAGTTCCAGAGAACTGGAAGTTTGCCAGTGTAACACCAATATTCCAGAAGGGTAGTAAATCACTGCTTGGAAATTATCATCTAATTAGCTTAACGTATTTAGATGGTAAACTAACGGAAACCATCATTTTTTACAAAATTATAAACCATTTAGAGGACTACTGCTTAATGAATGATTCTTAGCATGGTTTTGAATGAAATTGCTTATGTTTGACAAATCATCTTTTTTTCTTTTTTGGTATAATCATTCGTACATACTTTCCCTTGTCTTTTCTTTTTCCGTTTCTTAAATCTCTCCATATGGACTTTTCTCTGTGACTGGAGCCTTAAAAAAGAAAAAAAAATATGTTTGATGAAAGTAAAGCAGTTAGTATAATCTTTTTAGATTTTCAAAAAGCATTTGATAAAGTGCCACATAAGAGGGTATAAGCAGAATTCAAGTATCAGGGTGTATGTGGGGTTGCACAGTTGGTTGACTAGCTGTAAACAAAGTAATGATAAATGGCCAAGCCTCATAGTAGTCAGACATATTAATTGGTATGCAAGCTTTGGGACTTGTTTGTTTTCCATTATATATTAACTGTATTATATAATTGGCTGCATTGTTAAACAATGAAATTCACAGATGAAACTAAGCTAGGAAACAAATATACAACACAAATTCAAAACCTGCAGCTTTAAATTGATATAACTGTTGGTCTAGGCCCACAGGTGGCAAATGAAATCTCATATCAGGAAATGCAAAGTTTTGCATATTACTAGTAAAAATAACAGAGCAAGCTACAGCATGAATTCAGCTAACCTACAAAAGGAAAAAGACTTTGTTTTAATGATCCCTGCAGCACAGAAGCAGGAAAAAGGGGAAAACAAAATTTTTTGGATTCATAAGTAGTACTTTATGATTTAAGTCTAAGGAAATTATCCTTGTGCTTTATGATAAATTCAAGGTGCATTCCCACCTTGAATATTTTTTTCAGTATTGTTCACTTTACTGGAAAAAATACATAGACAAAATGGAGAGAGCACAGAGGTGAGCTACCAAGATGATCATGGACTGAGAAACAAATCCTATGAGAGCCACCTAAATGACAGAAAATGCTTTAGCTTGGAAAAGGGGAAGGTTAAGAAGTGATCTTTTACAGAAATTCAGAATTATATAAGGCTCTGGTAATCTTGATTTAAAAAGCTAATTAATGATAGATTTGTATGATTTCACTTGTAGGAATGGATTCAGACATTTGTTTGTGTGTGTGTGTGTGTGTGTGTGTTTTTATGTTGGAGGCTCCAGTCCCGGACAGAAGTCCACATCAAGACCGGGACCTAATTGAAATATAGAGAGAATTGAGAAAGGGGGGAAAAACAGACAGGGAAAGTATTTACAAATTTTTGAGAAAGT
>JAYMFT010150145.1:0-12637 GCA_038088735.1 Panulirus argus
TGTTGAACCTTTCCCCTGCTAAACACAACAATTTTTGATTTATTACAGTTAAGCTTTAATTTCCAATCTTCACAATATACAAAGCCAGTAATGCTTGTTTCATTCTATCTTTGCTATCACATAGTATAATTGTGTCATGTAATTTTGTGTGTGTGTGTGTGTGTGTGCGTGTGTGTGTGTTGGAAATGAAGTGTCTGCGGTCAATATGTGGTGTAAGGAGGGTTGAATGAGTATGAATTGAAAAGGTAAGGGATTGGTGTAGTAATAGGAAGTGTATGGCTGAGCAAGCTGAACAGGGTGTATTGAAGTAGTTTGAACATATGCAGAGAATGAATGAGAAGAGATTGACTTAAAATATGTCAGAAGTGGAGGGGACTAGGAAAAACTGGTAGACCAAATTGGAGATGGAAGGATGGCATGAAAGAAGCCTTTGAGAGCTTAGGCTTTACTATACAGGAAGGTGCGTGGTATGCATGAGATAAAGTGAATTGGAGCAATATGTTATATAGGGAATGATGTATTGTTGATAGACTGAACCAGAACATGAAACATTCAGGGGAAACCACATAAAGGTTTGTGGGGCCTGGTTGTGAACTGGGGGCTGTGGTTTCGGTGTTTTACACACAGCAGCAAGAGAGTTGATTTGAGCAAATGAGGCCAATTCTTTGTCTGTTCTAGGAACTACCTTGCTAACATAGAAAATGGCAAACATACAGGAAAAAACAATATATACACACATGACATTTCTGGACTTCACCTGCATGACATTACACCATGGTTGAAGTTACTGCCATTACACTGAACCTCTGGGAGTACAGTCTTCTCAAAGAAAATCTCACTACAAATGAGTTTGCATTTCCCTGCAATTGTAAATGGTATGGCCTTGAGATGCAGGAGCTTCAGGAAAGAGATCTTGGGTAACACCAGGAACCTTTCTTAGGAGGAGGTCCTAGGGTAGTTAGAGTTAAATTAAACGTGTGTGTGTTTGGCTGAGACTCAATTTGGTCCCAGAGCTGAGTTCTTTCTGATCAATTACTATGATTATATCATCTGATGTCTCAGTAGCTATCAGTGCATTTTCATCATGGTGGTTACAAAGTTCATCACTTAGTTTCTCATTACATTTTGAGCTGCATACTGATTTATATTGATTATCCAATCAATATCATGCAGTTTGGCACCATCCTTCTAAGCAGTCACACATGCCTGCACGTGCTTTGCGGCAATATTCGCTGGATTGGATTTAATATCCTTTTCGTTGTAATTTTTCAGTGTTCTACACTGCATCGTTTTATGCAAACATTTTTTTTTATTGTTTTGAAATTATTGTGTATGTTTTGAAGTGTTTTCCTAATTGTAGTGCTGAAAAGTGCTATAAACTGTGATGTAAAAGAAAAGGGAGACAAAAATACTTCTACATGGGTGCTTGGGAAACAATGTGCAGATTTTGGGGAATGTGGAGCTCTCATAAGCCTAACATACAAGGTAGTGTCCTTTCTGAGATATTCTTTTCTGTGTGTTATCACATGATCTTTAGAGACAGAACTATTGTCCTTTTTCTATTTTTTTTAACTGCTTTAAAATACTTTTAAGCTGAAAAGTGCTATATATTGTGAAACAAAAAGAAATATATATGTTCAGGTTACCTGAGCAAAGGAAAAAAGTGCCGTATAGGAAAACTGGATTCCTGATATGTAAGGAACTTAGTGTTTCTTAGGTTGAAAGTTCTGAGATGATTTTTCAGGTCTTTTACTAGGCCTTGTTTTCAGTCGTATATGATTTCTGTTTACTATTTCAGCATGCCAGCAGGTCAACAGTGTTCTGTGTGCAGTGGGAAGCTTGGCATTCAGTCTACAATAATCTTGGGATGCCTTTGATTTTCAGGTTTTGCATTGACATAAGGACCCTTGAGGAAATGCTGGCTCCAGCTACTGTTAAAATAACTGTTCTAAAACAAGGGAGATGTCCTTTAAAACATCATCGAATTCAGTTTGCTTAGAAAATCAGGGAATGAGCTATTAATGTTGGGAAATAGCACTGTAGGTGTTAAGACACCCTAAAGGTAATCCATCTTCTCTCACCAAAGAAAGCTGACCCTTCGAGGTAGTACAAGGAGGTGCAAAACCCCATAAACGTTGGTTTCAGGCTTTGAATGATGCCGAGGACTACAAACATGAAGTACGACTCATTGGTGACTCCAAGATCACAGGACAGATAGAGAAATTTTGTGCCAGAAATGCTTCACAGTGTAAATATTTTTGGTTTCCAGATGCCAAGGTAGATGATGTTGTTGACAATGAATATGAGATTTGTTGAGGCACTAATGATTATACAGTTGTTATTTGTCGTGTAGGTACTAATGATTTATTGAAGGAGAGATTGGAGAAGCTGTTAGAGAAATATTGCTGGCTTATTCAAAGTTTCTGAAATAAAACTAATAATAAATAATAAATTAGTGAACCTCTGTTTTCTGCAAGGAGTTGAGTTCATAAATCATGATTGATTGCCATTTCCGAATCTTGGATAGATATCAACAATAAAGATTTCCTCACCAAACATTCAATTCCAAGGTATGCCCTGTTTAAGAGGGATAGATTAAACAAAATAGGCAGTGGTGTCTTGCTCTTTGCTAAAGCTCATTTAAATTTCATAGTAAAAAATGTTGTAACCAGTGAGAATGTAGCCTTCATTTTTGGGGAAATTATAGATAAGCTTCTTAAGAATATAATGGTAGAACTAGTTTATAGGCCCTCCGCACAAACACCAGAGGCAGATGAAGGATTTTATGAACAGTTAGCAGAAATTTGTAATGAGCAAGATTCTATCTTAGAAGGAGATTTTAACATACTAGTATCTAATGGAGAGAATCCCTTTCCAGGAGAACCAGGCATGAACTCTAACTAAATTTGCTTGATAGTGCCCCAACCCTATTAGAAAAGAATCATAAGTGCAATAAGCATATATCAGATTTAGTTCTAACTACAAATGAGGATCTCATTATCAGTGCTGAAGCTGGAGAAAAGTTTGGTAAAATAATCACCGAAAAATCATTTTTGAAGTTGCTTTCAACACTGCATGCAATGTTTGTCAATATGAAAGTTTTTCTACGTATCTGTATCTCTGGCGCCTGTTCGCTTTGGAAACTCCCTCAAGTTGGCGGCCATGGCAAAAGAGGCTCCATAACTGCTGAACTCCAGTGCTGTTTCTTAGAAGCATTGGAAAGCCATGAAAAAATGCCCAATTTAAGCAAGAAAATTTTAATGATCTTTGTACTGCTCTTAACAGGCAAACCTGGGATGAAATGATCAATGAAAATGACCTGAATGTAGTTTGGTACAGCTTCAGTAAAACCTTCAAAACAGTATAGGAAACATATGTACCACTGTATAGTACATGGTCTATTCCTAAAATGAAGCCGGGGTAGTAGACAGATCAAATAAAAAAGTGCCTGTTGTTTATGAAAATAGCTCATAAGAAACTCTAGAGAGACCAATAACCAACATGATAAAGTAAGTTATGTAAATTTGCACAGAGAAAGTAAGAGAGTTTTGTGAAAAAGTAAACATTAATATGATGTGCATATAACTGAAAATAGCAAAAGAAACCCTAAGGAGATTTACAGTAATGTTAGAAATAGCAAAAGAAACCCTAAGGAGATTTACAGTAATGTTAGAAGCAAGAAAGTCATTACCCAGTTAATTGCTCCACTAATTACAGAAAACAGTGACTTGGTTCAAGGCAATGAAGCCATGGCAAAAATCTTAAATGACTATTTTGCATTTGTATTCACAACTGAAGACAAAACCTATGTCCTGATTTCAGTTTCACAAACTAATAAGAGAGAACATTCTTCAATAAACTGACAAAATCTGAAGGCATGCTATCAACAGTAAATGGACAGCAAATATATAAAATGGCAGCCCTTGATAAGTTTTATCTGCAGACAATGAAAGAGGTGAAAAATGAGATAGATAAGCCCTTGAATGCCCTTTTCAGTAATGGGAAAAGTTCCAGATGAATGGAAGTTTGCCAATGTAACACTAATATTCAAAACTGTAACGTCACTGCCTAGAAATTATTGTCCTATTAGCTTGACATCGGTACTTAGAAAACTTGTGGAAACCATCGCTGGAGATAGAACTGTAAACCATTTAGAGAACCATCACTTAGTAATGATTCTCAGTTGATTTTCAATGAAATCACTCCTGTCTGACATATCAGTCTGATTTCCTTTATGATGTAATCAACATGTATCATGAAAATAAAGCAATTAATGTCATCTACTTAGATTTTCAAAAAGCATTTGATAAGATTACGCATCAATGGGTACTAGTAAAAATCAAGTCATATGGCACTGATGGGGTTGTATTTGTGGATAAGAAATTGATTAACTGGTCAAGCCTCAGAACAGTTTGATGTAACAAAAGGAGTGCTACACAGATGAGTCTTGAGACCGTTTCTCTTTCTCATAATGAGTTTTGTAAGATTTCAAAATTTGATGACAATACAAAGCTAGGGAAATAAACCTACAAAAGAACTTGAATATCTGCAGCTTCAAACTGACAAAGATACACTGGTGGACTGGGCCCATAGGTGGCAAATACATATTAATACTGATAAGTGCACAATTTTACACATCAGTAGCAAAACAAAAAAGCAAGCTACAGTATAAATTTTGTTAAACTGCAAAAGGTAAATGAGGAAAATGACGGGCGTATAATCTCTGGTAACCAAAAGCCAAGTAAGCAGTGCACAGAAGGGGAAACAGCAAACAAAATTCCTACATTCATTGGTAGGGTCTTTGAATTTAAATCTAGGGAAATCATCCTTACACTATACAATGGTTCATCCCCATCTTGAATATTGTGTTCAATTTTGGTCATTATCTAAAACAAGACAGAACAGAACCTGCAGCGCTGAGCTACCAAGATGACTGACAGGCTGAGAAACGAATCCTATGAGAGCAGATTAAATTATTTGAATCTATTTAGCTTAGAAAAGGGAAGGTTAAAAGGTGATCAAATACAAGTCTTCAAAACAATAAAGACTTTGATAATCTTAGTCTATCAAGTTATTTAAGACCTGATTCATCTCATTTCACTCATAATAATGGATACAAACTTGTGTGCAAACATTTTACCTCTAATGAGGCATAGTACTTTTTCAATATGACTGTTAACACATGGAATAATTTGCCAACTAAAGAGGCTGAAAGCAGACCTATAGATATGTTTAATAACAGACGTTAAATACTTCACTTCAGTAAACGACTTACATTATTTGAACCTCCTAAAGTCACACCGACAATTTGCAGGTTATTCTCTTTGAATTATCAGTATACCTTCTAACTTTAACCACACTAATCTGCGAGTTTCTGACATATTCCAATGTCGCAACCAGCCTTGAAATGACCCATTGGTCGGTTGCCATTTGAATTCCTTTAATTTTGTAGTCATATTTCCTTGGTTGTTTTCATATCTTTCTCCCACTTTAAAGGGTTTAATCTCTTATTTCCTGTTTGTCTGCTCTGTTCATGTATGTGAAGACCAATTTTGGGTTCCTTTCCATGTTTTTTTTTAACTCCATTCATTCTCTTTTATGGGGCTGGCCCCTCCCAATAACCCAGCTAACTCTAGGAATATCCCATCACCTACCCTTAAAGCAATCCATTAGGTAGTAGGTTGCTGACAGAAGCTGCCCAGGGTGGTACTACAGTCCTGACTCAGGAGCATTAAAGTGGTGCCCAGAACCATCTTACAATCTCTATGTAAGGAGTGCTGATCTTACTTTCTGTCCTGCCATCTTCATATAACTGCCATATGCCTATTCAAACCTTGCTTTTTTTTCACATAAGTAGTCTTGCCAACTCTTGTCCACTCAAAAACTTTTCAGTATTATCATAAGAGAGTCCAACAAAGCTATGGCCCCTAGTCCCTGGCATCATGGGGTGCTAAGAATCTCTGGGTTTCTGCCGGAATCTACTGCCAGTGAGACCGAGGGCTCTGACAGAAGTAGTACCAGCCCCTTCCATGACCTTTCCCTAGACCTTGCTCTTTTTCTATTCACTTTAATAACAATCATCATCGCTCTAGTAACCTCTTCTGTTGAACACCATTTGTCTAGTACCTCTCCTATCTTTCTTCTCTCTGAGACATAGTTGTCTAATGATGTTCTCACTACTCCCTTTTTCATATCCAACTATAATCTCCAATTACTGTTCCAGTTCAAAGGTGGTGTTTGTGCTTATTCCAATATCAACACACCTGTTACATAACTCAGGGACTTTGAGTCTCCAAACTATGATGTTATGTGGCTCAAGGTCCATCTCCCAACTACTATATTTTTCCTCTGTTTCGCCTATTGCTCTAATTCTACAAATTCCATATCTTTCTTTGACTATTTAAACTCCTGTTAGGAGACTGCAGCATCCTCTCACCCACAAGCCAAGATCCTCTACCTCAGGGATTTCAACATTCACCATAAGGAATGGTTGAATTCCTCCCATACGGATGGTGGAGGGACTAAAGCTCTCATGTTCTCCATTCTCAATGATTCAGAGCAAATTATCTCCCAGTCTACCCATATTCCTGACTAATGTGACCACTCTCTTAATATTCTGGATCTGTTTTTCATGTCTAGTCCATCCCGTTGTAAATACACAATCTCATCCCTAATTTGTTTCTTTGATCTCACTCTCATAAATGTATCTGTTTTAATGGCACCTCCCCCTCCAGCAGCTCCTTCTATTTATACTGGCACCTCAACAAAGCTGACTGGAATAACTTATGTAACTTCTTTTCTGATTTACCTTTGGAAATTTAGTCTCCTATGTGGTGATGCATGTCCTCACTAAAAGAAAAGGTTATTCTTGTGGGAATGGAAGCATTTATCCCATCTTCCTTCAAGACGACCTCTTCATCAATTCCATGGTTCAACAGTTCTTCTTCTGAGGTCATTCAGGCATGGGATCAGGCATAACAGTCCTGTGGTCATTTTTGTTGCTGCCCCCCTTTCAGCATGCCCTGGTTAAAGACCCCAATTCACAAACCAGACCAACAGGCCACATGCCACAATGTCTGAAAACAGGCTGGTGCCACAATGTCTGAGAAAAGGATGGTGAAACAAAGTATGAGAAAATGCTGGTGCCACAATGTATGACAAAAGGCTGGTTCCACAATGTCTGAGAAAAGGCTTGTGCTACAATGTCTGAGGAAAGGCTGGTGCCACAATGTCTGAGAAAAGGCTGGTGCCACAATGTCTGAGAATAGGCTGGTGCCGCAATGTCTGAGAAAAGGCTCATTCCACAATGTTTGAGAAAAGGCTAAGCTATGGAAAAACTCTCCTTCCTCTGACTCCCATTCAGTGTTTATCATTGCCCATAGTTATTGCAAGCACATTATCCATGAAGCAAAGCATTCCTTTATTCAAAGGAAGTGTGACAGCCTCTCCTCGTCATCCAATGATAGGTCTTTCTGGTATTTAGCTAAGGACATCTCCAACAACTTCTGTTGCACTACCTTTCCTCCACTTTTCCATTCTGATGGTACTATAGCTGTCTCTCCCATAGACAGAGCAACTCTCTTTGATTCCCATTTCCCTTCTAACTCCACCTTGGATGACTCTAATATTTCTTCATCTCCTGATGCTCCTCTTATTAATCCTATGCCCCTCCCTGTAACCTCTTTTTGGACTGTCCAGAAAGCGCTTCTCTCTCTGAACACAAGCAAGGATTATGTTCCTGATGGCATCCATCCCCATGTACTGAAGGCGTGTCTCTGAACCTGCATCTGTGCTTGCTCGTCTCTTCTGATGCTGTTTAAAAACCAACACTTTTCCTTCTCCTTCGAAGCATGCACTGATACATCCCATCCCTAAGAAGGGTGATCATTCTGACCTCTCTAACTAAAGTCCTATCACTGTAACATCTACCGTTTCCAGTGTCTGAATCCTTCCTCAGCTTCCATATCCTTAGACACCTCGAAACTCACAGTCTTCTCTCTGATCACCAGTATGGCTTACGTAAGGCAAGATCCACTGGTGATATCCTTTCCCATCTTATTAATGTCTGGTTATCATCCCTGAAAGATTTTGGGGAGTCATGTGTAGTTACCCTTGACATATCCAAAGCTTTTGAGGGTGTGGGATTAAGGTCTCATCTCTAAGCACCCCTCTTTTGGCTTCCCTCTCTCACCTTGCTTCTTCATATCTAGCTTCCTCTCTGGATAATCTGTCTCTGTAGTTATTGATGGATCAGCCTCCCCTCCCTTTCTCCATCAACAGCGATGAGCCTTAAGGTTTTATCCTGTCCCCTACACTTTCTTCTCCTTTTTTCAACAATTTCCTCTTCTCCACAATTAATGAAATGCACTAATACACTGACAACTCATCACTGCATTCATCCATATCCTTCAATTCTGCTCCTTCTTCTCTCACTCGATCTGCATCTTGTATTGACATAGCTTCCTCAATAAACTCAGACTTGGACAGGATATCTCAGTGGGGTAGATGAAATCTAGTTAAGTTTAATGCCTTTCAAGACCCAGTTTCTACCTACCTCTCTTATCAAAAACTCCTCACAACTTTTGCCTCTTCTTTGATGGTTCTGTAAGTTTACCTCTTGACTCAATGAACATTCTTAGTATTACTGTAACATCCACTCTTTCTTGGAAACCCACATTATGGGAATAGCTAAGTCTGCCTCTAAGAAAATGGGTGTCCTATTTAAATGTCAAAACTTTGTTTCTTCTGAAGAGTTGCTACACTTATAAAAAGGACTGATTCGTCCTTGTATGGAAAACTGCTCTCACATCTGGGGTGGTTCTTGCTCTGTATCCTTACTTGACACTCTCGAGTTGAAAGCTGTTCAACTTATAAATTGTCCCAGGTTAACTTCCAAACTTGATCCTCTTGCCCTCTGCCACAATGTTGGTTCACTTGCTTCCTTCTATAGGTACTACTTTGGTTTTTGCTCCTATGAGCTGGAACTCTCTAAACGCTCATGTTTACAACTTCCTCCAAAACTCATGAATACTATCCCTTGTCATTTCTTCTTTCCCTTCATAATTCTCTCAATATTTCAATTAAGGCTCGAACTTGATGTGGACTTTTGCTAGTGACTGGGGAAATAAAAAAACTTTTATTTCTGCGTCTCTCATTGCTAACCTTTCCTTCTTTTAACGTGCTCTTCTTTTAAGTGTTTGACGTTATGTCTCTAGGTATTCTCCATTTTGTACAGTTATCTAAGTACTCTCTATTTTGTATCATTATTCATTTTCAAGTGATATTAGCTAACTGTTAATTCTTTTATTTCCTTGTAGTATATCTAATTTTGTCTGTGGTTAGGTTACTGCCTTTCAAGATCTCATTCAACTTTGTGTTTGAAATCACTTTAATGACTGCTCTCCACTCTGATTTGTTGTGGTGAAAACTCTTGTCACTCAATCTGTTGTTCACAATTGCTTTATCCTAATGACATTCATTCATTTTCACATGATATGATATAGTAATTTCCATGACAATTTGTTCTGAGAGGCTTACATCATTCACTTTCATACCTGGAAACAACATCATGCCATTTATAAAGGTAAGTTTTACTGAATGGTGACCTTTCATTGGTCCATGATTTACTAATATAAAGTCAAGTGACTCGGAAAGATTTATTTGCCTTTGGAACTGTCCTCTTTCAACTACTGATTCAATAATCCTTTCCTTGTATCTGCATGTACGTCCATAATCTAATCTTCTTTCCTGTCATTCGATAAAATGGAAGTTAAATTCACCCATAAATAAAATTACTGATTCCAATTTCTTCGATCTCTTTGATATATCTTTCTTTCTTTTCATTTCATACTTTATCGTTATTTCCTGCATTAGCGAGGCATCCAGGAACAGATGAAGAAAGGCTACATTTGTTCACATCCATTCTCTACCTGTCATGTAATGCACCAAAACCACAGCTTCCTATCTAAATCTAGGCCCCACAGACCTTTCCATGGTTTACCCCATCCACTTCACATGCCCTGGTTCAGTCCATTGATGGAACATCACCCATGTAATCAACAACATTCCAATTCACTCTATCCCATGCATGCTTTTCACCCTCCTGCATGTTCATTCAGGTTCTGATCATTCGATATCTTTATCAAAACATCCTTCCATCTCCAATTTGGTCTCCCCCTTCTCCTTGTTCTCTCCACTACTAACAAATATATCCTCTTTGTTAATCTCTCCTCACTCATTCTCTTCTTTGTCTAGACCATTTCAGCACACCCTATTTAGCTCTTTCAGCCAAATTCCTTTTGTTTTCACACCTCTCTCTTACCCTTTTATCAAGGTGTATGTGAGGGTATTGATTGAGAGTTTGAAGGCACGTACAGAGCATCAGACTGGGGAAGAGCAATGTGGTTTTAGAAGTGGTAAAGGATGTTTGGATCAGGTGTTTGCTTTAAAGGATATGGATCTGGAGAAAGCACATGATATGGTAGATAGAGAGGTCTTGTGGAAGATCTTAAGTATAAATGTGAAAAATTATGGATGAAATGAATGGGGAAACTGTTTTGACAGAAAACTGATCTTCAATGACTCTGCTGCCTTCGAGAGGGAGGGCTCAGGTAGTTGAGTATTGGCCCCTCCCATGACCCCTATATATTTACGGTATACTCCTCTGACTAGACTTTACTGTGTGACCCTGCCACCAGTGAGAGGGAGGGCTCAGGTGACAGTATATTGGCCCCTTCCAATACCCCAGCTAACTTAATCCTTAAAGCACGGGCATTGTTTTGCCATGCCTGGCCTCCCACGCGGGCATATTCACGCAACAACATACCCCGCTTCAACCTCCTGTATCTTCTCTCCTACTGAACTTACGTTACTGAATGAAGTATCATTGTAAAGTCCACACCCTTAGCTTAATTTGAACGCAACAGGAGCATTGGTAGAACGAGTACAGAACTCTGAAGTAGGAACTCTGAAAACACATTATTATAGACAGATATCCACCCCTACTGGACTTCTTTCCTATCATTTAGCAATCAAAATCATCATTTTTATACGGTTTATGTGAAACACACACATAAGAAACTTAACTAACGTTTTCTTGTAAAAATCAATGGTTAGCATTACTTGCTAAACTTAGCAATGGGCCAGCATCCACGCTAGAATGCCGCAGTTACATTGTGTGACAAAAGAAAAGATGAAGAACAGAAAACAGTATAACTTTTATTTTTCAGAGTAAAAAATAAAACCGTAACTTGTAGAGCTCGCTACATATTTGCTGTTGTGTCACTCGCTGCATTGTACACACTGGCTCGGGCAGCGCGAGGCTACAGCCGCCCCGCGAAACGGCCGCTATACGCATCCTTCCTTGTCAACTTCGTAATTTCTTTTGCTTCCCAGGCACATCTGAAGAAGTGCTGGGCGATCGTTTCTTCTGTTTGCGAGGTGAGGAGGCTGTGGCAGCAGTGGAAATAGACATATCTGTGATGGTGGTTGCAGTAGCGGGGTCCCTGATTGGAGTGGTGATGGTGGTGGCGACGGCGATGAGGCAGACCTGACACAGCGGAGCTTTTCCCTCCCGTGACCACGTGCTGCATGCTTTCTTTTCTTCTTCGCGCTCCTTTCCCCCTTTTGTGCTGTAGCTAGCTGGTTTCGGGAGGACTAATGACGATTCAGAGGAGGACGAATCGGGGCTTGGAGGACGAGAGGGGGGGAAGAGGGATGTGGGGGGGGGGCGTTGTGGCCAGATTTGCAACACTGACCGACGGAGGTGGCGAATCCGACGCAAACCTTCCTCGCTAAACCCTTGCCATGAACCCGGCCTTTTATTACGAGAGGATCTTTCCCCTTCCCCTCATAAAAAAAGGTCCTGGAAAATCAAGCAGTAGCGCTGCCTTTCTCTGGCAACGTCACATTCATCACCATCACTATACAGTACCTCAAGTGTTGGTATCGCTGTCACTGCCAACGATGGTGCTAGTGAATGTCTTGTCTAATTCTGCTTCAATTTTTACTAGTTTCCAAAGCTTTCCTGATGTTCTTGATGATGGGCGTTGAGGTCAAAGGGGCCCCATGTTGTGGGTGAAATTGACTGGAAGGATGAGCGGAGCTGGGGTATCTGGCGGACATGTTCTCGAAGTTGGCACAAGCCGTACGCTGACTGACCACTGAAAAGTCTAGGGGAGCGTGGATGGGTATTGTTTGGAAGAAAACGACATGCTTACGGGAATCGAGGTCAAACAAATCAAATTTGACGGCGAGTTGTTAATTATATAAAAAAGATGCCTTGTCCACTATTGTAGACATGCGCTCTTTAAGGTTTAAGTACGCATGCATTAATTCTGCAAAGGTTCAGTTACGTCTATTAATGACACGATCCAGCTGAAGAAAAAAAAGTTAAACACTTGACTATTGCTGAAAAAACAGAATTGTATGTTCACCACATGGGAGAAATGTATCCTGGCATCTCCTCGGAGGCTCAATGACAAAAAACATCCTGGCATCTCCTCGGAGGCTCAATGACAGAAATATCCTAGCATCTCCTCGGAGGCTCAATGACAAAAAACATCCTGGCATCTCCTCGGAGGGTCAATGACAGAAATATCCTGGCATCTCCTCGGAGGGTCAATGACAGAAATATCCT
>JAYMFT010150156.1:0-12637 GCA_038088735.1 Panulirus argus
AAACGGGAACCAAAGAGAGTTGCTTTGTCAATGGGAGAGACAGCTATAGAACCGTCAGGACGGAAAAGTGAGGGGAAAGTGGAGCGACAGAAGTTGTTAGAGATGCCCTTAGCTAAAGACATACAACATACAGCTCTGCTTTTCAGTACTTTTAAAACTTCTCTTATTTTTCTTTCCTTTATGAATATGAATATGATATGATATTGCTTTTGTCGTGATTATTTCTTTTCCCTCTTTTGTTTCATCGATTATCCTTGTATTTCTTACTCGTGAATGGGACTGACGTTTACATACTCAAAATTTTGGACTTACAACTACGGGACCGGCAGCTTCCCCGTCGTATAGTTTATAAATCCCTGAAATTGTATATAATTTTGGAAGGGCCTCAGGGATATTACATATTCAGTCCAGCCGGTTCTGCTAATCCCCAAGTCCGTGTGTGACGCAGCTCTGTAAGTGGGAGTCGGGTATGCTGGCGAAACATTTTTGTAATGTTTTATTGCAGTTATCTCTTACGTATCCTTCATTGGCAGCTACACATCGAAATAAAAATTCTACTGCCTCGTTCTAGAAATAAAGGCCATCGTATTTCTTTTTTTCTTGATAGTATGGTTAGAGTGGAGAAGGAAGAGGTTGGACAGGGGAAGGGATAGCTTGAAATGGAAGGGAAGACTGAAGCGTGTACAGGTACATGATGCGTGCGGGGGATTTTCTGGAAAAGTGTTTGTTGGTGCCTACGACAGACTGGGGGTGTGTATGTATCAGTATTGTATCTTTGTTTTTTTGAGGGAGATTCACTAAGCGGACATAAACATTGTTTATTGTATACATCGATGGATGACTGGAACAACCCTGAGTGCTTTGAGGCTTCGAGGAAACCAAAGATGTTCCATGTTTGTGCTGTTGTCGAGATCGCGGATTCGTCTGAAGTTTGTATCGTAATTGCTTTCAAGCTTCTGCCATACTTTTTGAGCTGCTGGTTTCTCTCTCTCTCTCTCTCTCTCTCTCTCTCTCTCTCTCTCTCTCTCTCTCTCTCTCTCTCTCTCGTCACAAACATGTTGAATGGGGACCTAATGAAGATCTGCTCAAGGCTTTTTTTCCCTAACTCACTGTATGAGACATCACGAGAGACTGATATGGACCTTCTTACTCGAGTAAAGCCTTATAAACGTTAAGGTAAGAATTTTTCTTGGAGAAGTATTTCTCCACATGTTGCCATTAATTTTCCGTTTCACTAGCCAACAGGAATCAGCCTGGGTAGGGACGTATATATGTTGACGTTTGATTAAAAGCTCAAGTCTAGCGACTAATAATCTTTCGCCTTTTTGATTCCACGGCGGCTACCAAATCTTGACTTAGTAACATGCGATCATAAAGTGAACATATGTAAAGTATACAGTAAGCATCATCTTTTGGATGCAGTCAGTACACATAAACGACATGACTTCTATTAATCTATTTTGCACAGAGGTAACACCCGTACGCTAGCAACTATCTCAACAAAATCTCTATGACTGTACTGGAGTGGTGAAAGTAAAACAATATTTAGAGTATATCATGTTTATAAACTCTAAGGGGAACATAACTTTACAAAAACCAGAAATATTAACTGGGCTGTAATATGCAGATGCGTGGTACATTTATGCAAATAGGTGATACATGAACCTGTCGATTCTTTTCTTTTCGCTTACAAATTTTGTAGCATACTGTTTGCATTTCATTTTTCAGCAATTTATTTTTGATGTTGATGACTTGAGGAAATGAGTTATTCAGAATGAATTTATTGATATATTTCATGCATATCCACATACGCAATTTCACACTTGTTTGCCGTTACACACAATATTGAGGTAATGCCAAGAACAGGTGAAGAGCACCCTCATTCGCTCACATCCTCACTCTCGCTGTCATGTAATCAGAGTCCCCCATCCGCAACCAGTTCTCGCTCACCAACTGTCTTCAAGAATCCAAACAATTTGACCACACCCTCTTCAGCTATTTTATTCATACTCCTCCTGCAAGCACATATCTCTTGTGTGAAGAAGGTCCTTAAACATTTATTTCCAGTACATCTACCTGTTTCCTTACTTTTTTAGTGGACCAGGTCTTTGCACTGAAGAATGTTTGTGAGAAATACGTAAAGCAGCAGAAAGATTTGTATGAGACATGTATGGATCAGGAGAAAGCATATAATTGGGTTGATAGGCATGCTTTGTAGAAGGTGTTTCGTATATACGGTGTGCTAGGAGAGTTATCAGAAGCAGAGGGATGTTTTTATCAAGAAAGTAACACATGTCTGCGAGTAAGTAGAGAGGATGGTTAGTGGTTGCAAGTGAAGGTGGGTATGCAGCAGGAGCGTGTGATGTCATTATGGCTGTTCAATTTACTCATGGATGGAGTAGTGAGGGTGGTAAATGCAAGGGTCTTGGAGACAAAGGCGGGTGAGTCGGTTGTTGTCTGTTGAAGACACGGCACTGATTCTCGAGACTTTATTAAACTATGTGTTGTATGTCTCATTGAAGAAGTAGCTGACCAAAAAATCAACTTCAGACGAAAAGGTGCACCGTCCAAGGCCAGATGGATGTCAAAGTTACAGTATTCCATCAATATCTGCATTCTTGATGAACAACTTCAGCAGTTATCACCTGGCATAATCACCACAAGGAAGCACGATGCCAAAAGTAAGGGATTTTGTCATCTTTGCCATTTTAATCTATAGTTCTTGTTGGATGACCAGCACGCCTTCTGAGGATGCGTTATGACACGTCTTAGGGCTGTCCCAACGTCTGTTGCATTATGTGGTTGTAAACTGTTGATATCCAAGAATGCGATACATGCATTTCAGCAGAATCTCTGGTATCTGACTGCTGAGATGGTACCTCTTGTACTCATCAACAATAAGGTGCCAGCAGAAGAACGTTGTGCACTTGCCAACACTCTCCTCGTAATGAAACTAGACAATGAATTGTCCAAACCACGAAAAGCTTTGGAATGCGATTTGGGAAGCCTAAATTTCCATATACAGTCACTCTATCGACAACACTACCTGACTTGGTTGGTTGTAACTCCTGGTTCACATTTCATGCTCATCAGCTCGACCCGAAATTCCCTACAAAAGATATTGAAGACCGACGTATGTCTATTGCGTACCAAACATCTGTAATAAAACTGAAAACACTAAATGGCATCAATGACTCTACTGAGCGTGGAGTCAAACTCGGTTCAAAATATCTTTCATCAGCCAGGATTGAAGAACATAATCAAAATGTGATTCAAGTTGTTGAAAAGAATCGTAAGAAGCTCCCGAAAAAGTGCGAGCGACACTCAGTTTAAATGATTTTTTCAACAGTGTAACAAATGGGCTATTAGTGTAATTAATGCTCAGAAGATAGATATGTCACAATAAGAAATACAGTGTCAAAACACACTTACAGCGAGAATTTCAATATGCATATAAAATTGTACGTCTCCCTCGATAAATAGTGAGTGATTGCAGATAATTATTACTATTAGTATGTTGTAAGAGTTTGCAAAGAACGAGACCGATCGTTTTGTGCTGTTGTTTATTGCATGCTTTGTGTTGGAGGTAAGGAGAGTTTAGAGGGTTACTGTTTGAGCGTTTATTGCTTGTCCAGTGCTCTGAGTAGTCTATAATGGATGACAGTGATGAGCAGTAAAGGTGACACCATAAAGTGCAATTGGAGGACCCGAAGGAGTAGTGCCTGCTAACGATGGGCGTCTGACTCTGTGGGGTGAGGCACACTGTTGATCCAGGGTGAGAGTTAATGTCGTCGCCTCGCTTCATTAGTTGAGAGATGATGACCGGTGCTATCATCTCCCAATAACAAAAAAATGTGTATGAAATTGTACAAGATTTGTGTACGACCCGTAATGCGGCACCCCGGCCAGGCACAACTAGATACTGCGCTCCGCGCGGAAGCAGGGAAAAGTGTTTCCTCTGGGTCAGGAAGGCTAGTACTGGATGTAGTCTCTCTGTGGTTGAAAGACGTCCACTGTTAATAGCATACCATCCTCAGTCCATAGATTTTGATACTAATAATGTGCTGTTGTTACCCACATTTCACAGGGCTCTTGTATGTGGACACCCCTGTCAACACAGAAATGGGTTATCACCGTGACTGAAGATAACAAAATGCTCTACAAGAAAAGAATTTCACAGTGTACAGCTAGTGTAGATTTATTTACAAATATCGCTCTCTTCATGAACATCACAGTGGATGTAAAGGATGACTTTAATGGAATTCAATTTACTCGTGAAATGCCTTATTCAATAGCACACTCAGACAACAGATATCGTTTAGCGTTTGCTAAAACATTGCAGTCATTAAAATGCTCCACATCATGTCGTTGACTGCTTCCACCTATCAGCAGGGGTAGTTGTCATAGTGTTAGCATTCATTGGCCTCCCATAAACGCATTGTTGCTCTGGTGCTACATACCAACAGTCACACGTGGCATGCAGTCATCACCACCTGTCATTAGTAAAACCAATGCTAATTTCCACCTGCCACTTGTAAACCCAGTATCATTATCAACTTGTCACCCGTAAACGAAGTTCATTTGATATAAGGGGTTCCCATGTGTGTACGAAATCTGATTCCGTTTATCTTCTGTTCTTGTTCAGACACCGCCGAGGGGGATGCGTCACTCTACACTTCTATTACATTTATTCGTTTTATGGTGCTTGGGTCAGAAAGACCCATAGATGGTGATAGTGTGGGGGATGAATAATATATAAATGATAAATGTCCTACAGATCACAGTAATGCTGGGAAGCTCTCCGTCTGTCAGCAGGAAGCCGGTGGTCTGGAGAATGGAATTCTCTAATATTAAGTCCTTATAATGAATACTTTTTTGTTTTATATTGATAAGAAGAGTAAACTTCTTTATATCACTTTTCATATTTAGTATTTTTTGCCTTTCTTAGAATAACCACTCCCATTAAGTTCTCTTTGTCTTTATAGCTCAGCAAAGTAGAGCTTAAAATTCATTTACATTTTTATGTCTTTAATAAATCGCAATTAGAAACAATTTCTTATTATTCTTCCCCACTGGATCTGTTGGACCCAAAGGCAGTGGTATCGTTCTTAACACGTGACGATAGTGTCTTAGGGTTAAGACTAGACCACCTGACCTGGGCCTTGGTCTGCGAGGTGTCTGCATCTACATAACCCTATGTAACTCATATGTCTCATTATACAATGAAAAATTTGTGAGAAAATTTATGTTGAAGCACAGGAATTCCGTTTTGTTTTACTTGAGATGATCATGGGTAAACTAGCGAGCTCATTTTGTGAAAAATGATTAGGAGAATTGGGGTCTCCAACCTGATTCGTGGGCTAAATTAGATTAGGTTTTCAAAGCATGCATGCCCAATAGAAGCAATTCAATTACCTTCCATAATGGGGGGGGGGGATTATAAGGGAAACCATATAATTAGAAAAAAAAATTCTAGCAATGTTTTTTTATATCTAAACATTATTTATCTCTACACACATTAATTCGTCAACCCTCTATCTACTTAAGGAAATTAGGGAAATTTAGGTTATTATGATAATTCGGTTACAGATTGAATGGTTTTCATTTATGAAGATTTCTGAGAATGGAAGATCGTCTTTAACGAGTGAAGACAGCTCACTCTATTTACTCCACGTTATATCCCAGCTTATCATTATCACTGATATGATCCACACATTCATATGATCCACAGGCATTAGTGATAAGTCTATATCGGTTTCATGTGTTGGTCTACAGATCTTAATGGGTATCACCGGAGACCTAGAGACGATTTCGAGTGAATCTTTTCCAGAGTATTGTAGGGTTCCCACTGGTCAACGGTTACCAGTCAGGTGCTGTAACATCTCATTAATGATCACAGGAAATACGGTCTGAAGTGGGTAACTTTTAGGCAGTCGTGGTGCAACGGCTTTAAGTCACTTATTATCATTCATATGTTCCTGAGATCGATCCAAGGTTTACACTGACATCGATTTCATGTGTCAGTGCATGCTTTCTATCCATCAAACACACACACACACACACACACACAAGAACACATACACAAACATAGAGAGTCATATATATATATATATATATATATATATATATATATATATATATATATTTTTTTTCTCTCTCTCTCTCTCTCTCTCTCTCACTTGATTGCCATTCCCCATGTTAATGAGGTATGTATATAAAACCTAGCAACCTATTTAAGTCTAGTAACTTTCCATGCCCATCAAAGACTTAAGGGCAAAATATAGACTGTAAATATAAATCATGGTCTATAGGTCCCTACATGTAAATTAGTTGGTTACAAAAAGTGCTTTTATTTATGACTTGACAGACTGGTATGCAAAAGTAATATAAAATACACAAAATGTGATACAAATGTCTTTGTGTTGGTTTGGTGGAATGCTGAGTAAGCAGGAGGGGATGTAAATTACATGTGATGACAAATATAAGAGGACATGGAGGCACAGTTTCTTTCTCTCTCTTGAACTTTGTTTCATAGGCACAGCACTGAAGTCAATAACAAGAGAATATCTAAAGATATTACAATACACACACTAACAAAACGTGGGAGAAGTTATGACTGGCATATCAAAGGCAATCCTTCCACACCTTGAAATACAAGGGATGGACATGGAGGGCCTGTGTCCATTACATTCTACCCTCACTTCTTACAGAAACATATGGATATATAGAGAAATATTACACCACAGTTACTAAATGATATACAGTGCAATACTCAATATATAGAAATATTCTAGCTCTCTACTTTTATCTGTTTAACAACCAAAATTCTCCATCACATCAGGATTACACACTGAGAAAATTAAGCACAGGTATTACCTAAATTTTACCTTGCGTCATTGTGGTTGGGGAAGGAGAATGTGAGGGTGGTGGCAATAAAGGTGGAGGGGTCTGTTCTGGTCTCTCTCCCTCTTTATCCCAGCTAAAATCACTGTTTGAGTCACTTATTTATCCACATTTCACCTGTTATTTTTTCTTCATTTTCTTCATAAGTTTTCTTCCTCATCCACTAGGTCATCCAATAATCTAAGTGTCTCCCATTGGGTCACTGAGCACACAACCTGAGAGATTGATGAATGTGCACCTACACTATGGAAAGCAAAATTTTTTACGAAACCTGCCTAGTGATGGAAGAAACCTGCAAAGGATACTCATGGTAAAATAAGTCAGCCAGGTATTCAAACAAAGGCAGAAAAAGTTAAAACAGCACAGGATGCTAGCTGCCATCCTGTAGCTAATATCACTGGATATTGGGTATCATTTAATGTTAAAAGATGGCTATGAAGGTACATGGAAAAAAAAAAAAAAAAGAGGACATTTAACAAAGTTGTGTAAGAGTTATGGAAGGCAACGTATGATATGGTCCCTTGTTATTTAAAACAACCTCTCTTAAAATTCATATCAAGGGATCAAGTCAACAGTAAATCCAAACCAGAATGCCAGTATGTAAACTCAGGGAGAGCAAAATTGTTTGTGTCAGGTTGTTATCTAATTCATTTTATAACCCCACAGTCCCCTTCATGGAGCTCCTGTAGCTTCAAGGCTGTGCCCCAATCAGCAGTAGGGAAGTGATGGGCTCCTTTGAAGTGAGAAGTTCCTCTTCATTCACAGTGTAACTCACTGAGTAATGTCTAGTAATGCCTGTCAAACTGTGTGAGACCTACTGGAAGACTGGCACTGGTCTAGGATCCCTGACATTAATTATGACCAACAATGGCATTAAGAATAACAATTTTAACATGAATATATAAAGCCTTTTTCACTTGAGCATGCCTTTTATAATTTTCTTAGCCATTGGTTCTTACAGGAGCCACCATTTCTTCTGTATTATGTTTAATCACTGCTTACACAAATAAAAGAGTACAAGAATACTGGGAGCAGAGAAATGGGGAAGAATGAGAAGTATGGTATGGTATGTGAGGGAGATATAGTATATACATAAGGCCAGGGAAAAATGGAGACATTTTTGCCAAGGCCACCCCCTTGATTGAAAGTCCTGGAAGGATCAAGCATCTTATACAGTGAGATAGACAAACTGGTAGACAGAGAAATGAAATAAAATTCCCCTTCCTGTATCTGTGTTTATGCTTAAAGCTTGAAATAAATACAGACACAAGAAGGGAAACAAATTTTCCAATTTATTTGTATTTGTGTGAGGATTGAATACACATAATACCAGTGGCTTTGAGAAAAATATGATAAAAGGCATGCTCATGTGAAAAAAGCTTTGTATTTTCATGTCAGAATATCTAGTCAGAATATCTATTCTCACTGTCATTGATAAGCAGAGTTTGTCAGAAATTCTAAAGCAATGCCTATTTATAATTTGGTCTTCAGAAATTTGACAAAGCAATGGCTACAGAAAGTCAAATGATGTATGTGGGAGGAAAATATACAAAAAAATGAGTAAAACGTGTTCAAACATTCTACAACACACAACCGAAGGTTAAGCAAACAATGCTCAATTTGATGTTACCTACAGAAACCCATAAAAAAGTGAGGTCACAAGATGATTGGTGACTAATTAGTCTTATCATGTTTCTGATTTAAGATTACATTTGTCAGTTACACTAATGGATCAAAGACCATATCAAAGCTAAACCTTAACTGAAGTATGAAAAGGCTTAAAAGGTATGAGAAATAAGAACATAAGATCAAAATTATTCTTAAGAGTCTCTTAGAAAGTGGAACATATTCCTTTTAAAAGGAGGCATGTCATATTTTGTTATGAAAGATATAAAGGGCAAAGTTCCAAAGCTTCACAATGACACCGCTGAGTTGCCAATAACCTCATGGTAATTACATGACACAGTACCTTACTGAATATTAAAGGATCTAGCTACTAGTAAGGGCACACAAGCAACAACATCTTGGGAAAAGAAATATAAGTAATATCTAAAGAAGATGGGAAAGTGAAGTAACAATGCAGCACAGGGCAAGTGGGTCAAGTTATGAGGTCAGACTAGAAGAGCTGATAAGTCAAACTGGTATAGACTTGGCTATGTCTAATAAGTATAAACAGCTAGACTCTCCCAAGATTTAAGAGCTGTAGTCACTACAAGAACAGATCAACCTTTTGTATAATCACAGCAACTGTTCCAAAAGAAAATAATTTATGACACCTTAATAAGGCTCCAAGTTTCCTAGCTATTTGTATAATGTGGGATTCCAAGATAAATGTGATACCATGTGGGATGGAAAAGTTGTAGTGAGCTTTTAGTGTGAAAACTGGGATGAAATTAGGTTTTAATGGTGTTAAACTTAATCACAATGCATATATCCCAATAAGAAATCCTAAGTCCAGTTTATAAAGGAAGTTGTGAATAGATGAAATCAGATCAAGTGTGGGATAATGGAATAGATTTGAAGGATGTGGAAGAATGCAGAGGTGATTCATCAGCATATGAGTCCATCTGGTTGTCTATTCAAAAAGAATAACAACCAGGGAGGTATATTACCAATACTAACCACCTGGGTATCGGGAGGGTTAGTGACGGCTGCATAGTGAGCCACCATTTCAGTGGTTGTCAAGTTACACTCCTTTGACCCTGGTAGTAGTCTTTTCTTTCTGCCTTACCCACACATGGGCTACTACTAACATTCTGTCCACAATTATAAAATTTCTTCTTGTCATACATAACACTTGACAACACAACTCACACAGCTCATTCTTCATAACTCTTAATTTTCCTGTGGTGAGCACTAGGTGCTAGCCCTGCTTTTTGGCAAAATGGCAGGAGCAACGGATAGAAGTAGTAAGCAGGATCATTAGGTAAAAACATTAGGTAGAAGTAGGAGGTAGGAATATCAGGTAGAAGCATTAAGTATACGGAGTCAGTAGCAACATTTAGGTACAAGCCTCTGTAAACACTGCCAGTAACCTGTTAAGGGTGAGGCACTAAAGGCTAAGAAGCAGCACTAAAGTTCACTAGTAATGGGGACTATTGCTGTGCTCATCCCCCTGGGGAAATTCCACATGGGAACAGGCATCAGAGATATTGATAGACATAGAAAGAATATTGCTGATACAAAGAAAGACGAGTGTAGGAAACAGAACAGAATCCTAAGGGAAACCACTGTTGATAGGGAAAGAGGAAGAAGTGTACCCATCAACAATTACAGAGGCAGATCAGCCACAGAGGAGGCTAGATACAAAGGAGTAAAAAGCAGGAGATAAGCGAGGAGAGGGAGCTTAGAAGCAAGACATTGATGCCATATCATTTCAAAAGCTTTTGATGTATGAAGAACTACAACACAGGGTTTACCAAAATCCCTCAAGGATGATGGTATGACAGTGGTTAGATGGGAAACAAAATCTAATAAAGATTTGCATACTTTAATGATATGTAGATTATGTGTCAAAAATTACAGTATAAAAGAATGAGGGTATGTAACCTAACAAGCCTGCTTCTTCAGTAGTAGCTCTCACACTATATGTGCTACTGTTACTATTCTACAGTTAAATCCATTGAGGTCTGATAAGCAAGAATGCTAACCAGTCCTCAAGACCACTAAACATCAAGATATCCACATGGCTTATACTTAGTTTGTGACTAAATTCATTTCAGAGACTGGAAATATTTACAGAAATCTAAATGAAATAAGAGTACACTTGCTGTCTATTTGCCCTACAGGCAAGGAGCCAAGGACACCCGCAACATCACGTGACCCATCCCACAGGAGGGGACTGTTAGGCCCACCTTTAATGGGCCTAGTTGGGTATCCAAGGGTACCTATAAAACCTGGTTTTCAATTTCTGTACAGTTACAGTGACAGAGAACAGACAGGAAAATTTATACTGAAGTTCACTAGTTAAGGAGATTGTTGCCAAGGCCACTCCTTTAAGGGAGTTCCAATTGGAACGAGTGTCAGAGATATAGATAGATAGACAGATAGAAATCTTATGTCCAGTATAACAGATTGATAAAAAACATCTTTTTCTTTACTATTCCTAAATTTCAAGCCCAGTGCAACAATCAAATTCAATAAATACATTTATATAAACACAAGTAAGTTAGTCTATCTTTTAATCCACTTGTTTACTCTGACTTACCTGTAATGTACTTTACAGAATAGTCCAATATCAAGTGGAAAGTGCCCTATAGTGATCATCAGTTCTTTTTGTAAGCTTATTGGCTAATAATCTGTCCACTCTTTAGCTGATCATTCATAATGAGATCTGTGATACAAACTCTCCAAAGAGTGCAAATGTGCTTTTGGTGGTTTTATCAAATTTTGATGGGATATCTAAAATATATGAATATGATATACTTCCTGATGCAGTCATTCAGTTTGATTCTTGAATGGGATCACAATGTTCATGAGCCACTGAGGTTTATATTTAACTGTCCAAGTAGCCTTATCTAAAAATATATGAATTGCAATGCATGGTCAGTGACCCAACCATCACTCTATTCACTTCTCATCAAATCTGAACACTGTAGTGTGCTGTCTTGTAGGCTTAGAGAGTTATACAGTAATTCTAATACAGTGTCATTTTTGTCTAATTCAATCATGGCTACTTATCGAATATTTTGAGTCTGATATACCAATAATCAAATATGTAAACTTCCTTAACAGAAAAATAATTCTCAAAGATGTAAGTAAAGTTTACATCCACACACCAACTCTCACTCAATGGAGTGGCAACTTCCCAAGGAGAGCATTAAATGGTAAAAGGCTCTAATCTTTTCTAACATAATCTGGTCATTGCAGAATAGCCCAATATCAAGAGGTTAGTGCCCTATAATAATCATCAGCTATTTCTATAAGGTTACTGGTCACTTAAGAGCTGATGATTCATTACAAAAACTGATACAAACTCTCCAAAGAGTGCAAATGTGCTTTTGGTGGTTTTATCAGATTTTGATGGGATGTAATTAATTTCAATTCCTGAATGGGATCACAATGTTCATGAGTCATTGAAGTTTACATCTACCTAGCCCGGAAGTCTTACCTGAATCTCTACGAATGGCAATGCATGGTCAAAGACCTTACTTCACACCATTCATTTCACATCAAATCTCCTGAACATTGTAGTGTGCTGTCCTGTAGCCTTAGAGTTATACAAGACTTCTAATACACTAATTTTTGTCTAATTCAATCATGGTGAATTACTCAGTATTCTGATTTTGATGTACCAATTATTAAATATGCAGAATACCTTAACAGAAAAAGAATTTTCAAAGATGTAAGTAAAGTTATTATCTACACACCAACTTTCAATGGGGTGACAGCTTCCTAAGGAAAGTGTTAAATGATGAAAGGCTCTATTCTGAGTGACTGACCCACAGCATAACATGACTATTCCCTACTAATTTCGTACATCTCTGAAATGATGCACAAGTCCACAAGATGGAAAGCTGGAGAATGTTATCTCGACATCTTGAGGTCTCCTTTATGGAGAAAAAAATGCAATTTATTTATATCTATTTATTTATTTATTATACTTGATCGCTGTTTCCCGCATCAGCGAGATAGAGCCAGGAAACAGATGAAGAAATACCCATCCCCCCACATACATACATATATACATACATGCACATATATGCACAGTACATATATATACATACCAACATAT
>JAYMFT010150167.1:0-12636 GCA_038088735.1 Panulirus argus
TATATTTCAATTAGGGCCCGGCCTTGATGTGGACTTTTGTCCGTGACTGGAGCCTTCAACATAAAGAAAAAAAAAAATACTGGACCGTAGAGAAATCACTGGGTCAAACCAAAACAATCAGCCTCACCTAATTCCTAAATCCGGGAGATCCAACACAGACCCTTGTTTACCTCATCCACGAACTCAAAAATGGAAGAAAATTAGAGAATATTGGAGTTAGTAAAGCCGCTGGCTCCCGTACAGATCAGCAAAGTGGCGAGTTTTCAGTGAAAAAAGCAATTCTCTTTACACACACGAATTTTTTCACCTATTTAGATTTTTCCAACAACTTTTATATGGTCAAATCGAAATCTGCAACGCAACAGATTACTACAAAATGTGAACTCATGTTTTCCCATACCAGATTATTTACGTTCAAGACCTGAATGGAACTGTCAAAAAACAAAAACCACCATTTACCAAAGGTGGTTACAAGGTATCGTTTAAGTAAAAATTGATCCATATCTATAATCACTGTGCAACATGGCAAATACATCGAAAGTAAACAGACGATTGTCAAACGCATAACTCGAAAATCTCCTACTCTGCAAATGGCGTCCAAATCACTACTTACCACAACATTGTCAGGGACGAAACCGAAGTAGAAAAACCCATGTCTGTAGACGAATTCTTCAGTTTTGAACTATGCAACAAACTCGCTGAATAGCCATCGATATGAATGTCCACCAACTGGTCTACCTGCCTCCCGTTTGAGCTGCTGCCTAAAGAAGGCTACCTCATCAACTTTGCTTTAGCTCTAGTTCTAAATGAAACGGTTCATCAAACGCTTCGAAGATCCAGATGAAGTTCAGTGCTCACGCTGGGAGTCGAATCCTTTTTCAAGCATATTTACTTCGTTTTTTTGGGAACATGATTCTTGCATAGACACAATTTCTATGGTATTTCTAAAACCTTATTCGCTGATCATAACTTGAATCCATTGTGAAGTCTAATATGAGTTTGATACAATATACTTGTAACTTAATGGTAAATACATTTCTCCGTGTTCTTACTTCCAGCTCATATCTGATCGTTCTTTTGCTGAGCATAACGTT
This sequence comes from Panulirus argus, assembly GCA_038088735.1. Taxonomy (NCBI): domain Eukaryota; kingdom Metazoa; phylum Arthropoda; class Malacostraca; order Decapoda; family Palinuridae; genus Panulirus; species Panulirus argus. The sequence continues at coordinate 1,095 of JAYMFT010150167.1, forward strand.
AATTCTAAATTGGGAATATAATATTGGATAGAAGAGTCAAAATTCTACGGAAAGATACTTGAATCTGAGTACTGTCACATGGGGAGCAAAGAATCGAAGAAAATTAGGTTGGAAGTCTCAATACGTATTTAGATTTCGAATATTTAATAGTATGATAATAACCTAAGCAATTCGAAAGAAATTCTGGACTAAGCTCACCTGAGACTAAATAATGAAACACTGAACGAATCAGGTCAAGAAAGATTTCGAATCCCAGTTTTATTCTGGCGGAATTGTTCGAAGTCCTGTGACGTCATCCACGTTCCATAACATTCAGTCTGTAATAACGTGAATTTTGTTAACCTTATTAGTTACCCAAACTCTGAAAGAATGAAGTTATATCCAAACAGATACAACATAACCATAACTGCAATGTCTCATTCCTATGAATACAGTTATACAGACGTAAAATGTAATAATTCAAACTGGATAATGAATATAGTCTTCCGGACACGCAAAGTTCGACAGAGTCGATGTCATCGTACATCTTCCCTGTGCTAGATATTCAGGGTATAACTTTCCCTATGTTCTTTTACAAAAGAAGCTCATTTGTTGTAGTTACCTTTAGCATTTAGCATCTTGTACAGTGTTGTTAAGAATTCTATTACCACTTCACCGGAAATAAAAGAAACTTTCTGGAAGTTGGTGAACCATTCATTACTCCAGTGAAACTATTATAACCTGCAAAATGTATAACTGCTAAGATTTATGAAATTAACTGAAGTACATTTTTCTAAATCTAATTCAGGGAACAAGATGAAAAAACTGTTTACATTTACTTGAACTGTAAGCTGATTACGTCGCCAAATGGCTTCCAGCAATCATCAAATCCATCTCCACACGTGCAGTAACTAGCGTTTAGGAAAGGTGAGTTGAAGAAGATGATACAGGTGATTTACGGATAAGTCTTGTTAATCAAAAAGGTCCCAGATAGGATTTATAGGCACAGTTGATCATCATGCAGTAGGATAAACTCCCCCGTCCCCTTGATCTGTGCAGTGTATAATAAACTATGATGATTTACAACATGTTTACGATCATTTGATCTTTTTTAGTCCCTCTCGAGGAGATGTAATGTTTGCTTGCTTAACTTTCTTAAAGAATTATCCAAAAGATCAATGATACAATGGTACCACCTTCCTGAAACACTGACATATTTGTGATACTTTCTATATCTGCAAGAAAACATCTTCATTTGTTTCACTGATTCCTAGATTTTAGCTATCAGATGTTTTATCCATCAAACTATATTGATTTATGTTTGTGCAAGGACGTGAAGCATGAGCTTTGACTACCACCAGGCTCCTGAAATGACCAACTCGATCAGGTTAACAGCCAGAGCAGATGGAGTCAGAGAAGAAGAGGAGATCTTGGAGTATCTTTGGTGTTCTGTGTATGGTAACTGGAACCTGAATGGAGGAATCTGATCATCCTCGGAAGATATTTCTAAAGGTTCCTAATGAAATGCTTTACATATTTACGATCGGAATAGCTATAGGGACGTCACGTGATTATCCTAGGATGGAAGGGAGATAATTCTATAAGTAGGTTGTCTAGCTCTGGGGTATCGGTCCCCAAGATTATGACAGTCTCGAGGCTTCACTTAATTGGCCACATAGTATCATGTCATAATGTTGAAAATACATTTAATACGTCATAATGTTCAAAATAAGTTGATTTAAAGGTCTCGTTGGTGAATTATGATTTCTTTTGTATTAATTAGGCCAGAATTTCAAAACTGAATAGCTCTCTTCTACTCTGTAGAACGGATTAGTGATACCTGGTGAGGAAGCAACAGATCCATAAACGGGAAGGGACCAAAGAAAGTAGACCCTGGTCCAACCTGTTACTCCCATCCCTGTGTAGGTTGGGAGATCTGAGAGAACCCGTCCACCAGTCATCCAGTCTCTTTATTCCTTACACCAACATCTATATATACCATATCGGTTCCATATGCGTGTATCTTTTGCGTACATTCTCACTCTCTATATGTACGCCAAGCAACTCGTCGGAAGTCATCTCGTGCTCAATGCTCTCCAGAAAGGCTCTCGTTGTAGGTGTTTCAAGGAAAGTTTGTCTCCTCCTCCTCATCCTCCTGGCAATGGGCGATGGACTCTCTTCTTTGTCCTCCGCCGTCTCCTGGTCATGGGGCAAGGCGGAAGCTTCCTCCTCCTCTCCCACCGTCACCTTGGCATGGGGGACGGTGGCGGATGGAGTCTCTTCGTCGTCCTCAGCCGCCTTCTGATGGCGGGCGACAACTACTACTAACCCCACCAGCAGCGCTGTTGGCTGACTGACTGGGGTGCTGGAACTACTCCGTCTCCACCAGATAATAATTGGTCACTGCAGCAGGTCATGGTCGCTCTGGCGGAGAACCATCATGAGCCTCAGCAGAGGAAGAGCAAACCACAGTTGTGATGGCTTTACTCCAATTGCCAAGAGGTCAGGGAGGGTAGGAGTCACCAGCTTTCCTAACTTCGGAACCTTCCCGTTCCTCCTCCAGCCACACGGTTACATGGAGTCACCCCTCAGCAGTGCTACAATCATTACCAAAAAGGAGCTTTTGGTGAAACTCCAGGTAAATCTTGATATCTCTCATCCTTCTATTCTTCCTCTGTAAGACCTATTGCTCCTGGTGGACAAATAGATCTCTGATGCAATATATGGAAATTCTTATCTGCCTGTCACTTTGCAGGCTGTACAAGCAACTTCTTCACCCATTTGGAAACTTTCAAATGATTATTTACTTACCCGAGTCAACCCCGCCCAAATGATATATATCTCAGAGGCTCCAGGGGTCTCAAAGCTCCCCACAACCTGCACCACCTTGGGTACGTGTTGTCGAGGAGACAACACGTACGTATAGTGACGTATGGTGACCGGATTACTGTATCTTCACTGAAACTGGCCTAAAAGAACTTTTATATCAAACGTTCACAATAGTTAAACCACTGTCACTGCACTGCTGTATTCTCATTATAGCTAAGTTATTGTGATTTCATTGCTGTACCTTCACTGCAGCTAAACCAGTGACTGCATCACTGTAGCTTCACTACAGCTCAGTTACAGTAACTAAATTGCTTACTGTAACTTCACTGCAGCTGAACTAACAAAGTAACCGTGCCTGATTTCGTATAGATTTGAATTACAGTAAGCCTCCCTGTACTCGCTAATAGAGATGACTTAGGTTAAATCCATTACACTAAGAATCTGAGCATAAAGTGTGTGAGAAAAGATCTACAGCATTATTATAATATGAGAGTAATGGACGACAGGAATACGCTCATGAAACTGTCATTGCTGACAGTATACAAAAGGTTTTAAAGTTGTATGATAGTTGAGAAAGTTCAAGAGATGGGGTTCCATGATTGTAGAACTTCCTTAACCTACAGTATAAATGGGTAATTACACACATATATGATGACAATATTTTGTCTTGCTGGCACTGGCACCTCCTCCTAACATTTTGATATATCACTGAGAATAGAAAATGTCATCTTGTATTGACTGGTTCGATATATCCAAGTCTGAAGTCCCAGCCCGTAAAGTCAGCGCTTATAAAGGTGACATCACAAGATGATGGTGAGAGTTTGCTGAGAAGGGTATGTTATGTACTGACTATCGTGATAGTGTGGTCAAATGGTCGTTTTAGTCGGAAATTTGGGTATCCAGCGAATAAATGAACCGCTATTTCAAGGTAAGAAACTCGCGGCCTTGAGGATTTCAAGTCGAGGGGGAACATGAAACGATAAGTAATCTAAAGCGGACCAAAAAACGGGGAACTGCCGCAGCTTACTGGTGCCACATGACGAAGTAAGGCATAATGGGGAGGAGGTCGCATGCGGAGGGAAGCATACGCTTGTGGAGCGAGAGGACCGCATGCGGATGGAATGGGACGACTGTGGGGGGGACGAGACCACATGTGGAATAAAGAAGACGAATGTGGAGGGAACGGACAGCATGTGGAGGAAAGTGATGGCATGCAAAGGGATGGGGCTAAATGTCACTGAATCGGTGTTAGACATACAGGAAGCTGAAGCTAATCAACGCAGTACATTGCAACATTTCATCATCTGAAAAGAAAAGTTGGCTATACGGGAATATTGGCACTTCTTACAACTAAACCCAAGAACGAAACTGAGTTGACACAAGCCATACCCGTTAAAGAATCTTGAAGAAATCGTGTGACAGTGAAAGAACACATTGATATATGTTGATATGCTCCGGTAATCTCACTACAGAGATCATCACTGTAATCCCAGAATCACATGACGACTGAGACGTAGCAGGTGTAGAGGGAAGGGGCAGAGCATATGGACCACCTTCACACTGCCTAGGATCAGGTTCAGATGTTTGGACAGTCGGCTGACGCGGACGGACGTCGGTGACCCGCGCCTAAAGAGGGAAGTGATGGTAGCTTTCGTTACCTGTTGATATCCAGGCCTAGGGTGTTGAACCCACCACTCTCCCTGCCCTACACACTCACTCCTGCTGCTGCTGCTGCTGCTGCGTCCTTACGCATGTCATATCGTTTGCATTATTTCTTGTTATATCTGTTCGCCGTTCCACGCTTTGGCGAAGCAGCTTTAGGAATAGACGACTGAGCTCTTGAGGAAAAATCCTCGCTTGGCTCCTTCCTCATGTCATTTTGGAAAGAAATGATTTAGGAGGGGAAGATTTCCAGCCCGATCTCCCCTGTCGTCCCTCTTAGTAGCCTTTCACGACACGCAGGCGATACGTGGGTAGTATTTTCTTCTCTCCCCTGATCCAAGGAATATAAGTATGATTCGGTGTCGGAACAGATGAAGCAAATGATCCATCGTGTCTTCAGGAACTGCACGACTTGAAATGTTGGCCACTGGTCTTTGACTGTCTCTCTGCGTTAGTTCAGCTGAACCAGACATATTCTGGCATACTCGTTGAAGGGTTCTAGAGAGCATGGAGATGTGCTAGGCCTCTCATCCAAAGTGAATGTCGAAAACACGACTGTTAACTAACTTATCTCAAGGCATCTTTAATGCCAACCGAGAAAGACATTCCTGTGGCATAACCATCATTGTTTTTCACAACATCTTGTGTGCCTTCTCTCATCCATGTGATTCACTCGATCACGAGCCTGTGATAAGAACTGTACACTAAAGAAAAACAAGGTTTAGAAGTTGACCAATGTTTTGGTGGGACAGTGGCTCAGCGTGTTACATGGCCAGTGTCGCTCACTGGAAAGTATTAGGCTCACTTTTACTTTCTATACGATCTTCTCAGCTACCCGAGTCCTTCATGTACTGCCTCTCTTTCTTTATCTGTTCCTCTGTCCTTCCATCTCCTCAGTCTCTCTTTTTCTCACTATCTCTGTCTCTCTATATTTGCTGTTCTGCTTCTTCCCTTACCCCTCTCTTCATCAATCTCTCTTTTTCTTCTTACACTTTTCCTCTGTGTGTGTGTGTGTGTGTGTGTGTGTGTGTGTCTGTGTGTCTGTCTCTGTCTCTGTCTCTCTCTCTGTTATCCCAAAATTTTGTCATCATCTATGTTCCTATTCCACTTTTCTTCCTTCTTCTTATCTCTTCGTATATAACTCTTGCCCCTTCCCACACATTATTCCTATCATCACCCTTCTCCCTTCCCACCTCTTCTCCCTATATAAGGCTTCCTCTCTCCTCCAAATCATCCCTCCGACCAGCTTCCCTCCTTCCTCTGGCCTTTCGCTGGCAGGTGAAGGTCTGGCTACTCTCCCAAGGCGACCAGGCGGCGAGCGTGGCTGTCCAGGTAACCTGTTTTCGCGCCAAAACTTTGCCATCATCGGCCGGATAGTGTTTCACCCGCCTCTAAAAGGAACAAGAAAATCAGGTGATAAGAAAAAAAAAAAAGAAAAAGACGTGAATTTTACGATAAATCTGTGACGAATCTGAGGCTGATTATCTACAAAAGATTATTTTTTCATATGCACTTATTGAAGGAGGTTGTTCATACCCGTGTAATGTGAGGCTCTATAATGTATTCTGGTGTGATCGGTTGCTTACACAGACGACAGTAACACTATGGACATGAATCTCAGTAAGGTGTACCTGCCTGACTGGTCTTAACTTGCACCAGGGGATGGATGTACTTTTACCCCTTACACATATACCCAATTGGAACCTGTGGTTTACCTGGGAGATTAAACTGGTTGAATGATCGTGTGTACCATATCATATGTATTTCTATGAAATATTCCAGTTATAACAGTCACTTCAATTCCTCGTCCTGTTGGAATTCAGATATAGCAGTCAGTTCATTTCTCGTCCTCTTGGAGTATGATTATAGAATCTAGTTCATTCCTTGTCCTTTTGAAGTCTAGTTATAACAGTCTCTCCACTTATTGTCCTGTTGGGGACCAGTTATAACAGTTACTTCGGCCTTTATCTACTACGAGTCCAGTTTTCGAAAGGCTACTGTACCTCCTCGTGTCGTGGGTAAGCCCTAGTGGTGTACAAGGTAATTCATTTTTTGTGTAAAGCAAGAGGCAAGCGGTGCAGGCATACCAGTTGTGACATACCTTCCCCCTGGGGTTGAACTGCTGTCTACCGAAACATTGAAATCTCCGTTGGGGTTGGGTCCCTATCTACTGAATTATTGAAATCTCCATTGGGGTTGGATTACTATCTGCTGAATTATTGAAATCTCCATTGGGGTTGGATTACTTACTACTAAATTATTAAAATCTCCATTGGGACTGGATTACTATCTACTGAATTATTGACATTTCCATTGAGTTGGATTATTATCTACTGAATTATTAAAATCTCCATTGGGGTTGGATCACTATCTACTGAATTATTGAAATCTCCATTGGGGTTGGATTACTATCTACTGGATTATTGAAATCTCCGTTTGGGTTGGATCACTATCTTCCAATTCACTGAAATTTTCGGCCAATGGGCGAGCCAACCTGGTCCACACAGAGACCTGTGTTTAGAATGTTATCATTCTCGTCAAGTTTCCACGTACTATTTTCAATCTTCACAAAATTTTCATGTCGGAGATAATAGTTTTCAATCATTCGTTGCATCTCGGGAAAACAAACAAACAAGCAAAAAACTACATCAAACATGAAATGTAAATTTCACAATGGATTTATACGATGAAAAAATATAGTCTGACTTAGGATGCGAGTTGGAATGAAAGAAAGACGTGAGAAGGATATGTGATGTGAAGAAATAACTGGGAAGCCTTATGGATGAAGTTAAATTTCTTTTATTATGAATTCTTGGTCATGTAGAGCTTATGGCAGCAGGTAGGTTGGTTAAGAAGATATATGGCAAATTGGTCGAAGGTGGCGAACGGAAGCGATGGAAAAGACGCAGACGAAGAACTGACTATGAATGGCTTGGGATGGTTGAGGAGAAGATGCTTGAGTCATGATGACTGGAGAGGATGCGTGTGATGAAAACATTTCGTGTGTGGGGATTGCAGGACTGGAGACGCTGTTCCAACTGGTGAATCACATTCCTGTTCAGATTATTTTTTGTCTCTTGCAATTGTGGAGGGCCATGGTTCACTTTAATACAGAAAGCGTGGGTTATAGGTATATGACAATGATACTAGGGGATTGTATTGTCTCGTTCTACCCAGTGGAATTGGGAATGGAGTAATGAAGACGGATAAATAAATATAAAGAGACATAGAAAAGTATCTCATTAAATTGTTTTCAAAAGCAATACGAAACTAAGAAAGCAAACGCCAAAAATTCTAACATTTGTCAGCCATCAAGGTTAGGGTTTATTATTCTAATTTTCAAAGATCCCGATATGTGAGTGCTAAGCCTATTAAGGCACATACCTTTTTATCCATTCCTTATAGTATTCGACACATCATTCCCCTTGACACCTTTGTATGCTTGATGGTGGCTTGAAATACTGTCGAAAGTTTGGAGCTCCTGAAGTTTAGTTTTCCATCGAGTTTCCTGATAACGCAACGTATAGTTTGAAACAAAACAAAAGATCCAACAGAACAAATTGTGAGGCATAGGGTATACTACTAAATGATTTTTCTTTGGGTTATAGATACCAACATCCAACAAACACCTTCCACTTATATACCTACACGACGCTCGTGCAGGTGTTGAAAGTTACATGTGTATCGCTGAAACAGACTGAAACTATAGAAAATCTCTAAGAGCATTTTTAAGGCACTTCTGTAAATACTAAACACTATTAGATGGATATGTGTCGCGTTTTGATTGTCTCAATCTTCATCCATGGTGTCTATCACCAACACAGCCTTGGAAGGAGGAAGTGGACGTAACTAAGATGCTATGAATAGTTACAAGTTCACCACATATATACTCAGTCTGTTGATGTCCTCACCTACTCCAATACCAAGACAAAAGTGGGAACAACTTGCTCTTTCATATACAATAGGTGCACAAGCTGGTATAGTGTGCGAAAAGGGGGTAAAAGTATACGAAAAATGCCTTATTAATGGCGCAAGGGGTAACCGGAGGACGAAGGTGGAACAGGTTTTCGGCCCCTTCGCTGCCGCCTCCTCCTTCTCCTCCTTCTAACCCTGGGCAGCGACGCGTCGGCGCGGCAGCCCGGGCTAAAGTCCGCTTTCTATAACCCAAGCCTCTCTATGAGACCACCGCTGCCCCTTAACAAGTCCTACTCGTCTCATATGTTAAGGAAACAACAGATTATAGACCAGATTACAGTATGTGGTAATGAAAAAAGTATGTGCTGACAGAATCCCATAATAAGTCGACAAGTTTGTGTTAAGGATTCTAAAGGATAGTACTAAAGAATCTTCATACCAGTCAATCTGAACACCGTGAGTTAATGTATCTAAAAATTCTGAACTATTTTCCACTCCCTAGAGGTCAGTCTACACGGAACTCAAGGTTCTAGATGTCAATTTCAATCAGGTATGAAGGACTGAAGGTTGGTCTAAAATTCAGTTTACCCCGAACTCAAGGCCATAAAAGTCAGATTACCCAGCATTAGAGCACCGCACACTTATAGGATCCAGAACTGTTGTTCCTCCAGCGCCGCTCAAACCAGTCGTAACAGATCCTAATTTCTAATGTACCCATCCTGGGATGAGCGCGGTACGTTTAGCTGCAATGATTTCTTGACACACTTATGAAACTAAACCAACCAAAATTTCTTTATAAACTAAATGACGAAACGATCTATGAGCTTAAAGGCAAAGACTTATGTACTAAGAAACATAAACATCTGTATCTAATACGCAAAATTATAGTCATGAAGACAAAGGACCAACTAGTTACATGGAAAAGCAAATTTATGTACTGAAAGCTCTGGCCTATCCTTACAGTAACACAGACTTATCCACACTGAAACACAGCTCTGTATCCTTTGAGAATTAGACCCTCGGAAAAACAAAAAAGTGCAAAAAAGGCACGGAACTTAATCACTAGCGAATACAGACATATAAGTTCAGAAGAAAGATCTATGTACTTAAGGGACTAGAAGGTTTGGATTGTGAAGCGCAGGATTACAAAATCTGAAGAGTAGACTATGCATTCAACAAACAGACGTAAGAATTAAGAACCCCGAAGCTATGTATAACATGTAAAGACATATATGTATAGTATCAGACTTTACGCTTGGAACCCAAATGCTTCAGAATGTAGTCAACTGACAAGAACTGGCTGAAATGATACACATCTTTTTGTCTGTCTGACTATCTATCTATCTATCTATCTAACTTCTTTGGTTCATCTAGCGATCTTTTCTTTCTCTCTCAGTGTTAAGACGTATAAAACTATGGAAACCCAAACTTACACTTTCGCTAATTCATTTCTTACAGACAAGAGGACCCAAGACCTTCCGACCGAAGCCTTCTGAAAATACACAGACCTGCTTATCTGCGTCCTCCTAAACACTTCGCTGTCCCAAAGCCGTATGACTTTTTCTTGTAATTAGATACATTGAACTTTTTTGGGTGATATCTAAGAGTGTGTTATGATTACTACTGATTATCAGTTTTACATCATTAAGTATGTTCTGTAATAAACCAAATGTCTTCGTAGTATAAGATTTCTCCTCATTGGAAATACAAAATAGAAATACAGTATAGTGCTACGATAAAGCGGCTGAAAACATTATATCTATCTATCTATCTATCTATATATATATATATATATATATATATATATATATATATTTTCTTTCTTTTCTTTTTTTTCAGTCCACATTTCCGAGAATGTGTTATGCATGTCTTCTTTAACAGTATAACGTAACAACATTCACCTTCACCCTCAACCTTCGTGAGGCCCCGCCCCCATGCCGTGGGCTAGACTAGGGTAGCCTCGGGTATATAAGGGTCGCCTCCAACCAGCCTGGCATCGTCTTCGACTCATCCTCACACAGCAAACATGAAGCTCGTGAGTACACCAACACCTGACACCTTTCCTGGTACTTACACTTAGCAACAACTTCTACTGCGTCTCAAATTGGTGCTACTTTTCCCACTATGAACACTTGTGCTACCACTTATAATTTCTCATGTGGCACTAAATTTATGCAGACCGTTGTCTTGCGCCGACAGCTCTCGATTTCTCAAACTTCGTTCGAATGGATGTGACACCATGGATGTGTACCATAATGGTCCCAGGAATTATCTTTCTCTTGTAAAACCGTATGTTTTGCCTTTACATAAGCATCCCTGGCTGGCAGCTTTACACACGACCGTCTTCTACCACCTTTTGGTCAGATCGACCAGCAGCCCCACCCATTGTTCATCTACCAGACACAGCGCCCTTCCCGCGACGCTCACTAAAACTTCAGGTTATCCATCTCTCAGATTACCTTGGTTCTTTCCGCTTTGAAAGGATTCAAAGGTCTTTCCAAATCTCGACTTGGTAATCCACACCCGTGCATTAGCGACGTTTTTGTTTTTTCAATTTGTTTCGGTTAGCGAGACAGTAAATGTTTTCGATTAACGAAAGGAGACAATCATTTCTCTCGATCTCATACAGGTCATCCTCGCCTGCCTGGCTGCCTTCGCCGTCGGCGCCCCTCAGTTGCAGGACGTGGTGCAGATCCTCCGGGACGACCGTCAGGACGAAGGCAACGGCAACTTCAACTACGCCTTCGAGGCCGAGAACGGCATCGCCGTGGAAGCCTCCGGCGCCCCTGGTATAAACGGCCAGAGCAACATACAGGGCGTCTTCAGGTAAATGAAGTACACATATGACCATGGATATTATTGTACATTGAGAAAGATATTTCATCATGCATTGATATATAAATCATAGAGTATATTAACATCTTAAGTAACAATTTAGGTTAAAATGAGTTCTACCTTGAGTCCTCTCAGTCGTTTCGATCATCTGTCATGTCTCCATCCTCTCAGTGCAGAGTCATACACGAACCCATATCTCCTCTTACATTTCCTTCAGGTTCCCCCTTCCCGACGGAGGCGTCGCCGAGGTCCGCTACATCGCCGACGAGAACGGCTTCCAGCCCCAGTCCGACCTGCTGCCCACACCCCACCCTCTCCCCGC
>JAYMFT010150178.1:0-12636 GCA_038088735.1 Panulirus argus
GAGTTTTGTAATTTGTATATATAAGCTGATATATATATATATATATATATATATATATATATATATATATATATATATATATATATATATACAGACTATGTGGGTTAAGCAAAAACTAAAAGAGTACAACAATAGTAAAATAAAATAATCAAAATACACAGCTAACCTTGTGCAAGTGTAATTTACAGGAGGGGGGTTTTAAACTCATGGAGGCCTATTACATAATATTTCTATTTATCAATGATTTCACTCCTACTATTTGACACAGCTTTTGGTACTCATCTACCACTCTAATATCAATAAGTATTTCTCCAAATCTTTTCTTGCTCATTACTTACTTCTCTTCTTGTTGTGAGCACCTTCTGATATGTTCTGACCTATTTCAGAGAACACCTCCATTTCAAATTGCCAAAATGATATGGAAATAAAGCTGTGTAACATGTTTTCCCTTCCCCTTCTCTTTTCTGTTCATAGTGAGTTTATGGCTGCTACCTCTGTCAATAGCTTGGGCTCCTTTAAATCTGGTCACATCTTTGTATCTTTTCATAGGACTCCGTTAAAAATCTGTATCTCCTTATATATAGTAAAAGAACTGGTGATGCAAACTGTACTTTTGAGTCTAATATATGCTATGTTACTTTTCTGAACATCTTCTCTGTATACTCAGGATTAATTTTGACAATGACCATTTCAAAGTTTACTCCATTACAGTTCTCCTAATGCAGAACCCTGGTGATAAAACATATGGTATCAGTCCCTAAGTCCCTTTCACATCAATACTGTCATTAGGTGTCTTGAAAATTGTCATAATCCTGAATACTCCTTATGTCTCTCATAAGTTTTATTCTACCACCAAACACTCAGATACAACTCAATCCCAAAAGGCATGTCATTTACAAAAACCAGGAATAGAAACAATACCAAGACAATCCTGCAGGAGACTACTCATTTCTTTAATTTAGCAGTAGGTGGCACCTCTGATGTGTCCCCTTCCCTGTCAGTAATTTTTAAGCTACTGAAGGTTTACCCCTTTCACATCTGCCTAAAAATCTATTTTTCTTAACCATCCTCTACTGCAGAATTCAAGAACACTCAGTCCACCCATCCATTTTATATTTCCTAGACTAAAGCTAACTCTATCAGAGAAGTTCAGGGGATTCATCATGCTTAAACTTAAGCTACCATTTACATAAATTTTCCTCTACAAAAGCTGTACTTCATCCATTAACTTTCTTCCCATTCTTTTCAGTACATACAGACAATGGTTTTCAGGGATAACAGACTTTAGCTCAGTTTTCTCTGATACTTTTTTGCAGTACATTAGCTCTCTTCCAATTCCTAAACATCTCAAAAGTAGAGCTCTTAAGTGTTTCTATACACTCTTTGAGGATACAGGGAGATTTTACAAGGGCCAAATATTTAATACCGATCCAGTTACTTTAAAAGCTACCTTAGACTTTGTTTAACACAATGTCCTCCAATGGAAATACACCTTCCTTTTCTGTTTCAAATGATACCTTCCCTCTGAATGTACATGCATACATAAGTGGGTAGGTGTGAACATGACCTCTTAACCTCATATTTCTATCAAAAAGGTTCCCAATATCTCAACAGACTCATCATCAAATGTTCCTTCATTTAGCTTCTACACTTATCTATTACTCCAATATTTGACAGCTATGTTCTTGTGCCCTTTCCGATTCTCTTCTTGCCAAGATTGCAGTTAGATGTTAGACTCCTCTAAGTTCTTTACAACAGGTAAACAATGCATTTATTATGACCCCTGTGGAATTCAGGGATTTTCACTGCTCCACTTATTGAGATCAATTTTCCAACACTGCGAGTAACTCAAAGACTTTTCCTCTATCTTCAAAATTAATTTCTCTTAATTCTAGCACCATTCTTAAAGCATACTGTTGGGCCTTCTCTAGCAGGACCTTGCATGTCTTCATGCCTTCTCTAGCAGGCTCTTGCATGTCTTCATGTGGGAAAAACCAAGCCACTACCTAATACCATATGTTCATTACAAATATATTTTCAAGTATCTTTTTGTGCTCATAGTTGAAGGTATCTATATCATATAACCCAAGAACCCTATTCATAAGCCCACCATAGCTTCAAAGCTGCACTACAATAAGAGGCAAGAAAATAATGGGCTTCTAAGTGGCAAGAAGTTCCTTGATGAGAGTATACTCCCTTCACCAAATGACGATGAAACAAGCTCACTGGAGGTGACTTCTCACTCACAATGTACACATACATACGTACATATGTATAATTCAATTATACAACCCCAGGATCCCTTCTCATAGGACTCCTGTAGCTTCAAGACAGATTATACAGCAAGCTGCATTTAATAACTATCTATTGCTACTGGATCACAGTACAAAAGGGGCACCTATTCCTCTTTCTCTCTGAAACTCAAGAAACATTAGGCTTAAAAATACTGTATGCTTGTACACATACACACACACACACAAAGAAAAAAAATATTAAAATCTGTTGGCATGAGAGTGAAAATGATAAATGAAGACCAAGATTCTTAAAACTATCTTTTGGAGACAAACATAGATAAGACACAGCTGTTATATCCGCCCACGTGCACCTAAAGGACAGGAAGAGTGGTAGATAGTGTCTGTCACACCACCAACAACACCACAAGAGAAAAATACAATTTCTTTCTCTTAAACAGGATGTTCAGCCTGTCAAATGTTATAACAATTTCTTGAACATAACAGTATGACATCTAAGCACAATGGTAAAACTACTGTGAGACACTATGACCCTAAAGCAGGATGGTATGACCCTTAGGTATAAGGATAAGGCCACTGACATGACCCTTAAGAGTGAGGTCTAAGAACAAGCCATGATACCTAAGAGTCATTTCAATGTGCTCAAAGGGATGCTTCACAGTATTTGAATCTACCATTTGTAAAGTAAATAGGAAACATAAATCCAGAGTAAAATATTCACTGTTAATACAATGTATGATTGAATACTCATAAAAACTGAACATGTCTCTTATTGACCTAATTTTCTAAAAGGCAAAAATTCCTTAAAAAGCACACTAATGTACTTAAACTAAAGATGGGAAATATAAAGTCAGAAGTTTGAAACTTACAACCTTAATGACACTAAGGCCTTCAAAGGACCACAAACACTCACCATCTATTTCTTGAAGGGCCTTGAAGTGTGGGTAGAGATGAAGTGTAGCATTGCCCTATGTTGAAAAAAGTAAGAATTTCAGTACATCTGAGAATCAATCAAGACAGGAAAATTTGCCTTAAATCACTGCTTTGCAAAATGGTTAAATTTCATAGGAATATTATGATTTCTAATTCGGTTACTTCTCTAGCATATATTATCCTATGGATTTGTCATATGTTAGAAGAGGACCAATATAATCACATAAAAAAGAATTATCATGTACTTTAATTTGCACAGGGGTACAAAGAGTACCTACCTGCTTACCCATCAATACATATGACAAGATTTTGCCATGACATAAGGCTGGAATGTACTGCTCACCACACAGAAAGAGAGAAAGAGGGATCCAGTACTTACAGTGAGAGACTCCCTCTTGCGACCACTAGTGATGAAGCTGAAGCCCTGGGTCTCAATGGCCACACCTGTTCTCTGGACATGCTCCTCAATGTACCTGAACACAGAAGAATTATAGTTACTATCACATCATATTATGGGTGTACAATAAAATTATGCTACCATAATCACATTAAGAGTAAACAATAACATTATTTCCCATTACTTCATAAGTGTACACTATCTTAACGGCATCATCACTTCATAAGTATAGGCTATCATAAGATCATTTCTTTTATCATATGTGCTCGCCTTTCCTGCCTTAGCTAAGCAGCATCAGGAGCAGTATACTATGCATAGGCATATATTATCATTAAACAACCATATTTTCACACAATTATGAGTGAAGTTATAGTAAATATGGAGTTCATAACAGAGCTCTCTAACAACAACCAGTGGTAGGGAAGAGCAAGACACAGTATCATGAAGGATAAAGATGTATTTATTGTCTTGAAATATCATGAAGGGCTGAGACTTATTTTGAAGTGTTCAGACATATTTGTATAATAATGAATCTTATAATGTAAACACAAAAACAAATACACACCATCTCAAACACATACATAAATCAAGTATACAAACAGTTTTTAACCAATTTTCAAATAAAATGAAAATAATATTCTTTTAGAAGCATGAACTTTGAGCCCCTAAAAAAAAAAAAAAAAAAAAAAAAAAAAAAAAAAAAAAAAAAAACTAAAAAAAAAACCCTTTTCTTCAAATAAAAGGAATTTGCTTTCTATCCATTTATATGCTTTCTTCCTTAGACTACAAATGACTTATTATAGGTACAGAATGCTTGGGTGGGTTCACTGTTGTTCAAGTGTCAACTAAAGTAATGATACATTAGTGATCCCAAACATGAGTTGTGAGTGCAAGAATGTCCAAATTTCGTATTGATGATGTTGCGCCTATGAGCCTGGTCCAGTAATAATCTATCCACAACCCCGTGAAAATTCCTCTCTCACTGTACACTACCTCTGACTATTATGTCTCTCTCAGTCCTAAATCCTCAAAGGACTCCACAGCCAGCTTCCGTATCAAATGACTACTACACGGTGATTGCACTTAATGAACGAGTTGATCAATCACATACTAAATGACTTCCTGTTACATAAAACGAAAGCTTGAATGTTAACAAGCATACAAGGGCGGTGACTTCTTCCCCTGATAACTAGGAAACCCCTGGCATGCAAACTATATACAGGAGTTCTACTGTTCGTGGCATGTCCAAATGGGGTGTCACTACACACCTGGGTGTCTAGATGGGGGCTCTATGGCATATGGGGTTCTAAATAGGGGTTCTGCTGCACATGGTGTCCTAAAGGGGATCTAATAGCAAGTAAGGTGTCCTAACACATAATGTGTGTCCAGAGGGGGATCCTACAGTACATGTGGTGTCTACAGCGGGTCCTGTTGCATGTGGGGTGTCCAAAGAGGGTTCTACCACACAATGGGTGTCCAGCTGCATGTGGGATGTCTACAGGTCCTGTTGTTTATGGGGGTGTCTAAATTTAGAGGTCCTACTGCACAGGGTCTAGTAATGAGTCCTACCGCATGCATGGTGTTCTACTGAACAGGGATGTCCTACTGTCTGAGCATTGTCCTTAGGGGGTCCTATTGCACATGAAGAGTCAGGGGATACTATTACGCGTGGGGCGTTTTAGGGTGTGCCATTACATGTGGGGTGTTTAGAGGTGGTCCTACTATACGTAGGGGTCCAGAGGAGAGTCCTACTGCAAGCAGGGTGTCAAGATAAAAAAAAAAAGGTGAAGGGGGAAGTATAAATGACATGGTTGGGATAGAGAAGGGGAGTGGGTGACATGGTTGGGGGAGGGGAAGGGAGTAAGTGCCCCAAACGGGTAGAGAGGTTACCGCCACAGTGCACCGAGTGTCCCTCAACACCTCTCCCATCATCCACAACACGATACTGCTCAAGCAACTCTCACCACCAACTCGCAGACCAACGACTCACTTTCTCTCATCAATACCTACATGTCAAATATACCGCCTGCCCTCCCAAACGAGATGATCGCACATCATATTAGTTCTTAAGATTACGCCCACATATGTATGGAAAAACTTTGGTCTTATTTTCTACTTGTAATTATCACAGTTGTATTTACGATCAAAATAATCTTTAACAAAATTAATCTTTTGAGCCCATGACCTCACGTTCTGTAGTTAAGTGAGCTAAACACGCAGCTACAACGCCAAAGTTTACGTAAATCTCACCGTAATTTCAAGAAAACAGTGACACAAGTCCATGACCCAGCCGTCCAAATAGTAAATTTCTAAAGAAAAAGAAAATGTGTATTACTTTTAACAAGATACATTAAAGTTGTGAGGCGGATTCGTCTCCTCAATAAACAAAAATCGCTACAAAAAGGATTGTCAACATATTAGAAGTATGGCGGGATGATCGCATTCCTTAACCCTATCCCCCTATACTACTGATGGGTATGATACTACGACCTTTGACCTGACACTTTGGCGTCAGGTCACAGGGCAATCGTAGCTCACTCAAATGGGGTAAAAATATTTACGGATGGAAACTGTACCTCACGTACCAAAACATCATAAATATATTCTAGTTCAAAATTCTTAGCAGTTAAGAGGTCATGACAAAATGAAATTATGGAACTTTCATCTGAGAGGAGAGTCCATAATGGTAATACGGCGATTGCGTGAATCAGTGGTTATTTTTAGCAAGCATCCGGTCCATGGGCGTGATGATGGCGGCCAAGGTGACAGACCCTTTGAGGGAATGAACCCTCGCTGGACGCTATACATTCCCCCCCTGGGTAGGGAACTGGAAAAAAAAAAAAATACAAAAACATCTGAATCGAACTGCACGGGTCAAGTTAACCAAACCCCTGTTCCTTCCCGAGTATGGGATGATTTCCGTGCACTCTGTCCGTACTACACATCCAGCACACTTTCCAGACCACCTTTGTGCCACGAGGAAAGGCAAAGTGTCCACCAAGACTGTGAAATTTACAACTTTCACCCTTGTCCACTCGCATTATAAGAAAAAAAAATTCGACTTATTGCATCCCAGATAATCTATAAGAAAAGTTGGATGGGTTACATTCTTTCCGGCAGCGTTCACACGACCAACTGTATAGCCTCAGCCATACATTGCACTCTAATAAACCAAAAATACACTCTAGTTATCTAAGCGATATATATTCCTTGTAATCCAGCCCCCATCTCACTTACTTACACAATCATAATCTAACTGACAATAAAGAACAAACTCGTTTGCTTTAAAAATCTAGCCGGCATCCGTTCGGCCTCTGCCTCCGCCTGTGCCGGTCGCCCAATAATCCGACCGTCCTCGCTATCAGTCAAATGTCTGTCTCCCTCCCCATTGTGTCCGCGCCTCGCACCGTCTTGACCAACTTCTGTATTTGCATATGTAGAACATAATCACATAAAATCCATACTGCGTTACAATACTGGCATTTATGTCTTTGATCCCCGACAATATCAGGAATAATAACAAGTGTTTATTTTAGGCTCGGTCGTTAGCATCCTCCCAGGGACGATGCCCCCGGCCACACTACTGCCCATCAGCCACAAGGGGTTACCCCGCGCTTTTCAAAGCATCATCCATTAATGCTTCACCAACCAACCCCCTGCCTGATCACTCTTCGCCCACAACCACGCTGAGTACGAATACATCTCGTCGCCCCACCACCACAACCACGTGAACACAACAGCACACGGTGTCCCTATTATACACTAACGCGGCGTCCCGTCTGCAGTAGCTAGCTACCACGTGGCCCAACCCAACCACACGAGATCATAAACCGCGTCATACAACACGTGCATAACCCTCCGGCTGAACAACTGCACAGCTATATTACCGAAGACCAGCACAACTACAGGACACAACACGAACAGTTCACTGACCCCATGGTGCCCCTATACCCAGCACAACAGCAGGGAAGCCATGGGACTGAAGGTGTTAAGACATGAGAAACTCGTGTACAACTCCGACCCCTCGCTGTTGTGCATCACAACCTCCTGCCTCCATCCAGTAGGGCGAGGTAGGAATATATATAATATATATATATATATATATATATATATATATATATATATTCAAAGTTTACAACCTCAAAGCGGGACAGAGGGCCGCTGGGGGAACTGCAGGAAGGATCAGGGTTAGAGAGAGAGAGAGAGAGAGAGAGAGAGAGAGTACACTTGTACGGACACAAGCGTGGGATGTAGGATGTCACAAGGACGCGACCACAATTCCTACGCGGAAAAGGGCAACTAACCCACCAATCGAGGTTGGGTCAAGACAGTGCAGTACCGTCCGTCGCCCACCAGGTCAGGTCAGGCTATGTATGGGTAAAACCATCAGGCGAGACCGACGACACCAGCCTGCTACCTCCTCCATGACAATCAGCCGCTTTAAACCATAACCAGACTATGGCGAGAGCGACGCAAGACGGAGGGGGTGTGCGCCCGACTCTCTCCCTCCTCTTCGGCACCGAGGCGGAGGAACGTCTTTCTGGAGGGCCTCTCGCCGGACGCCGCAAGAAACAAATGACGGCGTCGAGGGAAGACATCTTGGGAGTCGAGGGTCAGACGCGCAACTTTCAACACCATCGGCTTCCGGTACATAAGGCGCCTTGGACTGATAAAGCACCCCACTCCCACCCCAACCCTTGCCCCCTTAAACTCCCCTTCTCCCAACCCTAAACTCGCTTACCGCCCCCTCGGGGCCGTCGCGTCCTTGCTTCAAAGCCAAGTGCTTCAGGAGGGACCACTTCCCGCCAGGCGACCCAAGAAACACACAATTCACAGTCCCCGGTGTTATCCTCCTGCACCCCACACAAACCCAATAGCGCACATCACCCCTTGATGCAATGCGAATCCCGTGCATACAAACACACCCGCAACACCAAAAGAAACCCTCGTACATTTTTTTTCTATTTGCTAACCTGTGAAGGAAAATTATCCCTGGGGATAAGGGAGAAGGAATACCACCCACTATTTCTTGAGCGTCCAGACGTTGGAGGGGGGGAAGACAGAATTCCTCCCCTCTTGCATTATCACTTATTAAAATAAGGAACAGAAGGAGAGGTCAATCGAAGATTTTTAATTTTTTTTTTACCTCGAAGAGAAAAGTCTTCTGTTCCTGGGACTAACTACCTCACTGAGGCGCGGGGATATACCAACAGATGACAAAAATTCTAAGTTCAGAATCTGTCCTTAACGTTGACCCACTGCTGGTATTTTCATATCGTCTCCCGGCCAACATCTACCGGGACTTGACTTGTGGCTGAAGTAAAGTTGGAGGTACTCCAGTCTTGGTGTTGATTGGGGGGCCGGGGATGATGGTGAATGGAAGTTTTGGAGGGTTTTGGAAGGAGTCAACTCATAATACAAACGGTAACCCTATGCCAGGGAACGTCACGCTAGTGTGTCAACATACCCACAGACTCTGAACAAAGGAAGCCACGAAAATACAATAATATCACCCATAATATGTTCACTTCCTCAACTGGCCATATTAAGTCAATAAGAATGGAGAAAATAACATCATACCCACGAATTTAATTTGATTCGATATAATGATACGACATAACGGACTATGAATTAATGTTTTCAGTGCATTAACTAAAGTATTGCCCTCGTTTATGACTGACTGCCCCATCCCCTCGGTCAATTCTTAAATAAACACTTACACATACCTTAATACATGGTAATGCTATGTGTACACAAGGTCAAGAGACGGGGCACCCACAGCGTAAAACTCTCTCCCCGCAACACAAACAGCAATCGCATACACACACACAAGCTACGATGGCCTCAGAATATGGTCGGAAAGCGGGCAATCTAATCATCCGCGTTACCCTCCCAAACCTGAAACTCAATGGACGGTAAGGTCAAAATTCACACCATCATGCCCAGGAATCATAGTAAAGCCGCCCAACACTCGACCGGGTTAAATCATAACATATAAAACCTTTCACATATATATATATTCCATTGTAAGACTTCCCCTGAAAAGATAAGTATTAATTCCTAATAAAAAAAATTGTAGTTAAATACGATTTTCTCAACTATGCTTATTGTAAAATAATCATATAGTTATTCATCCTGATACGTAACCTCCAATCGCTGTCGTTCAATTGTTGTAAACTTCGCCTATCATGTAAACTACGTAAACTGTCACGTAATTATTCACCGTGTTGTCCTGACCATGTCAACACTTGCCTTCCTACGCAACCCATAATGTGACTCAATCATTGTGGTGCGGTTCGGGCGACGTTATGGCGTGCCGTAGCCAGACGGAGGCCGGTGGACGTTAAGAAAGAACGATCGTGTGTCAAGGGAATCCCCACCCCCACGGGCGGGGGTTTCCGGTCAACCCCCGACGACCCGCCGGTGAGGAGGTGGGGCCGAGCTGACGTCACCGCCAGGTCAAGCGTGGGCTACACACCCCCTACCACCACCTCGGGTGAGGAGCCCACGCTAAGCCGACCCACGAGCGGGCGGGTAAAAATCAGGAGCAACCCCAGCGCACCGCCGCGGGCTCGGGGGTTGAGTGAGGAACACAGGAACTTCACCGTAAGACTCATGAAAGCATCCTCACCTCCAACAGATGTCGTCTCTCCGTCAGGACACCCTACAGCGGGGCCGGGGCGTCTGTCGGGGGGAAGGAGTGTCCGCCCAAGTGGCAGGGGGAGGGCCACTGGGTCGGTTCTGTACAGCGCCGTCGTGCCCAGGGAGGACAACTATGGTCCCCGGCTGTTTCAGCGCCCGGCGTCAGGTCTCAACCCCCCAGCAGACGGACCCATCCATCCGCGCTCCTCCTTGGCTCCCCACGAGGCAAGCTGGGGAGGCTCGGGGGGGGGGGAGACGAGGGGAGCTCTGGGGATGGTGGCGGAGGGGGGGGGGGGGTTATATATCCACCACACCATCACAGCCTCACGTCCAGACACTAACCCCTCACGCCGCGCGCCTCGTCCTCGTCTGGGGCCACAGCATCCAACATGACCCCCTCCTCGAGCCAACCTCCCCCAGGACCAGACGTGTCACCAGCACCACCTCCACACTACACACTAGCCACTTCGATAACACTTTCCCATCCCCACCACACACACAAACACCAGTCGGCTTCATCACTGGGGGAAACAGGGCTTGGTGGGTCGGACTCAACCCACCACCTCATTTACGGTTCACTTCAAACCTTGTCGTTCTCAGTGCCAACCGTCCCAAGCCAACCCGCACACCCTCGCTACAGCTTCTGTTGGTGACAGCACCGATGCTGCTCCCTCCCCTCCGTTGCTGCTGCTGCTACCGTTGAGTCAAACACTGTTAGCAGTGTGTGAGAGTGAGTGTGTGTGTGTGTGTGTGTGTGTGTGTGTGTGTGCGCCTGGGGCAGGGACCTGTGCACCGCCATCCTGCCCGGTGCCTCACTTCCCAATGCCCCCTAAGATCCATTCCTCTCCGTCTAGCGGGAGGTAAAACTAGCCAGTCATCCAAGCCAAGCGCCACCTTAAAAACCTGCCCCCCCCTCCTCACCCACCCCACGGCCGCTATGCACCCCTCCCCCCACCGACCTACGTCACATGCTCACGCTCCGGCAAGCCGGGCCACACAATGCTCAAGATCTCACTATCATCTCATGCTAAACGGGAAATAATAATAATAATAACAATAATAATAATAATAATAATAATAATAATAATAACAACAACAACAATAATAATAATAATGCATATCAAACATGTCACCTAGAAAGTGCATTGTGAGCGAACGACGCCATTCTTTCGTCTGTGCCTGGCGCTACCTCGCAAATGCGGGAAATAACGAACATATATTACGAAAATAATAACAATATCTATTATAATATAAAACGAAGAAATGCTTTGTCTATACATATTCATACAATACTAAATCTAAAACAGAAAATCAAATATTCTATAAACATTCGGTGTTTCCGACATCAGTGAGGTAGCGTCAGAAACAGCTGACTGAGTCCTAGCAGAATAAACCCCTCTCTTTTCTTATCGTCAATAATAATACAGGAGGGGAGGATTTCAACCAACCCCGCTCCCGCCCCTTCTAATCGCCAATTACTACAGGCAGGAAATACGTGGGCAGTATTCTTTCTCCCTGCCACCAGGGATGATAATAATAATAATAATAATAATATCAATTGTTCAATGAAACGACTACATCCAAAGGGTAGAATTAAACAAAAGAAATGTACACATATGTCTGCTGTTGTGTGTGTGTGGGTGTGTGTGTGTGTGTGTGTGTTTTACCGGACTCCGCCTGCATAAAGTTGCATCGCATGTGAACCGTCACCTTTGGCCAGACTGTTTCACTGGGAATACAGCACCGGTCACAGAACTTCTCATTCCAAAGGAGTCCATACTTCCTCTGACCTGAGAGGAGCGCAGGGAGCCTAGGGCCGCAGGAGCCTAGTTAGGGATCCTGGGTAACACCAGGAGTCTCACAGAATCTGGAGCTTTGGGGTAATTACGAATACCTACACATCCACCCGGTGCTCGTGGTAGAGAGGCCAAAGCATCATCCGCCCCACGGATAAACCGGCCAGCGGTGGTGACGCAAGACGCGGAGCGATATACTATAGCCTTACGTGTTACGAGAGACCAGGGAAGGCCGTCTTGGCCGGCCTTACAGAGCCAGCCAGGCTCCTCCTCCTCTCCTCCTCCGGGGAGACGGACGGACGGACGGACGAGCCGGGAACCACAACCTCGGCAGGGAATAACATCCTATACTTCTCCACTCCACAAACACCATAATCGCTTCTCCTTAGTACGCAGAATGGTGTTGGGTACAAAATGGGCCTTCCTTCGGGGCGCAGTAAGGATCAGAAGAGGAAGACAGGAGACGTGACATTTAAGCCGGCGTATACGCCGAGGACGGGTTCCCCACTCATGTTCTGATGTCTTGACACCCGCTGTAAAATTGTAATATATATATATATATATATATATATATATATATATATATATATATATATATATATATATATATATATAT
>JAYMFT010150189.1:0-12636 GCA_038088735.1 Panulirus argus
ATATATATATATATATATATATATATATATATATATATATATATATATATATATATATATATATATATACTCTTTTTAAACAACCACACCTCTTTCTCATCCTCTCATTTCTTAATCGATCAGCTATCCACACACGCCCGACATATTGTCCTCATCCATTCCATTTCCAACACATCCACCCTCGCCTTGCATCCATACAGCACCGTCGGGACTACTAATGCCATCAAACATCACCCATCTTTGCCCTCACAGAGAGCGACATCTCCACACACCCACCTGTGATGGCCTATAGCCTTTGACCTGACCTGACCCGTCTGGGCCAAGCAATCATACTCAAGGTCCGCACGGGGTGTCCCAAAAGGTCGTATCGAAGAGCCAGTTGGAATAAACCAGTCAGTGCAGGTCAAGATCTGTCACTAAATAATATATTTTCTCTGCGTTCCTCATTGTCATCCACATTTCTCAAAAAAAAAAATCAAACTATTTACTCAAAAAAGAATCTTAAACTAACCTAACTTAGGATTGCGTTCTTTTATGTTAATTCCTGTAGTTTATTTTGATGAATCCACGAATGCTTGGATTCGCTTGCATGCTAACACTGCTGACTGTTGCGTGTGTACGCTGTTGGCTACTGAGTAGACGTCCTTCTAAACCAAGTATCTACGTTGTAATACCGAAGATTATCTGCCGCACCGTATATGGCATCACGAAAGGTCAGGTTAGACTGTTAGGAAACAATAAGTTTGATTAGAAGCGCTGGGGTGGGTTAGCAAATAACAAGGTTAGGTTAGGAGGCGTTCGGGTAAGTTAGAAAAAATCGAGTTAGGTTAGGAAACACCGAGTTAGGTTATGTTGTACTAGCTTAGGTTATGTAAAAAGCTCAATTTTTTTTTTTCGCTAGGATGCCCTTGGTTAGATTAGAAAGCACAGAGATTGGGTTGTGATTCGTTAAGCCAGGAAACGCTACTGGATTATGTTATATAAAGCTCAAAATTTGGTTGGGATGGACTATAAAGCTAAGTCAGAAAGCACAGAGATTGGATTGGGATGCATTAGGTGAGGAGGACTGGAAAAAGCGCACGAAGTAAGAACCGCTCCTTGGTAAATGATTAGGGCAGTGATGGTTCGAGTGTCACCCTTACTTCCGAAACCTCAATCCTCGTCCTTTGTAACCTCAAACTCCGCCTCTTCAGTCCCTCATTTCCACGCCCTTCAGTTCCTCAACCTACCACCTAAACTCTCGCCCCGCCACCTCATCTACCACCTTAACCCCAACCCTTTAACCCCTGTAACCCTTCCCCCTTCATCCCCCCTTCTAACCTCACCTCTCCACCATTCGCCATACCCTCAGGCTCACACACGCACACACACACACAAAACACCCTTCCCTGCAGTTGACCAAGATTACTTGCCCTCTACCGCGGTGCCAGCTGAATCAAGATAATAGCAGCATATAATGTACTGTATTACTCCGTTAAGCTTCATAATACAGCCTCGGTTTACCGTATAACTCATAATGTTACAATTTTCACCATTTCTTCATGTCCTCACTAGGACGACAGTATGCATGGTGTTACGACCCTAGGCTGACCATGGTGTGGCCTTTGACCTATACCTTCGACCAGCGCAAGTTGTGCTTTACCCTCGACAAGCACATCTTCACTACACCCTTACAAATTCGGGTCAAAGACATTCTTCACTACATCCTCGACACCACTGGCCTTTGACCTGACCCTTTACAAGCTAGTACAAAGTTAATTACACAGTTGATTTTATTGGCCTGACTTGACCCCAACGAGTCAGGTCAAAGGCTATCTTCACTACATCCAAGACACCAGTGACCTTTAGTAAAGATGCCTTTAACCTTATATGACTCTTCCCCACACTAGGGTAAAGGCATTCAATTTTGTAAGGAAAATAGAAATTAAAAAACAATCTGTTAGTAATAGGACGACGTAATTACACTTTTTGTTGTTTACGCAAAGCTGGCAAACTGTTGCTGAATTGCTCCCCTCTCGGGTTTGTATTGCTCCCAACTCAAGTCCGTAGTGTTTCAATCTCGAGTTAGTATTGTTCCCACTCGTGTGATATATGATATTTTTGTCTAAATACATGAACATTTGTAGCATATATAAGATTATAATGACCAACAGCGTTTTTAAAACAAAATGCTTTCCGTAGCCTCGATGCAGACGGTTATAATATGCTTTTCAATGGGTTATACGCAAATTATCTACATAAGATGAAAACAATGTCCGTTTTGTTATATTGAGGCTTTTCATCATAAGGCTTCCTGAATTTTTGTTCATTATACACTGTTCATAGTTTTATTTTTTCTTATTCTTTTCAGATACGAACGCATTAGTGTGAACCTACTGGACAGCAGTGTTATTGATGAACGCAAAATGTGTTGATGGACAGTTATTGTTCAGTAATGTTATATGCCACTAGCGCAGAGTTGGCTGGCTTTTGGTGTAAATATATATCTAAACAGATGAACCATTGTTCAACGTTGTTTAAAACAGTGAACGGTCTGTTCAACGGTGTGTAACGCATGTGATCAACAGTAAGTGGAGCACATGTGAGCACCGGGGGCCAGACAACTGATGCACAAGAAGGGTAGGAGAGGGATGAGGGAGGGAGGGAGGGGGGATCAGTAAGGGTTAGAATTAGAGGGCGGAGTCACGTCATGTGGACGTTAGTGCTCGAGAACCTCTCATGCAACCTGTAACCGAGTGGCAACACTGTTGAGGCTGTGGTGTCCCTTCCCGGACCGGACCATTGGCTACGTTGCTTCCTAGGATTTCCTGGATTAGTTTTTCTTTTTCTCTTCGTTCTTTTAGGATTTACTTTTGGTGTTTTTTGCATTTCCCTCTTTTAGGGAAAATAACATGGTCGCATCTCCTAAAATATGAAAAGACCTGATGGGAATTTTATGTCGCATCTCTTAAAACATGTAAAGACCTGATGGGAATTTTATCTATCTCTTTTTAAATATGAAAAGACGAGATAGAAATTTTATCTATCTCTTTCGTTTTGCGCTACTTCCAGCATCAGGGGAATGCATGCTCCTTTGGAGCAAGAGGTTCTTTTGACGAGAGTACAGTATTCTCAGTGAAATTGCTCTAAAGGAGTCCATAATGTGTGCTACTGAGGATAGCGTCGCCTTGAAACTGCAGGAGCCCCTGGATAAGGGATTTTGGGGTTGTATAATGATAACGATAATTATACTGTAGGAGGGGAGCTCTACACTCGTTATTCCCCCCTCCTGAACTGTCTCTATCGTCAGGTAGCCTTTTCAACCACTGTAAAATGCTGGCATTTACCTTGGCCTTGGTTTAGTTCATCCCAACCATCCACCAGCAGCCTGACACTGAAGCAGCACTGCCTTAACATCCCATCTGACTATAGTTAGGCCCAGGTTCTTCCTGTCATGGCTTCAAGCCACTACTCTTGTAGCTGTACCTCCTGAAGAACTGTTCACCGTCAGTGTCATTCAGCTAAGTTAGAAATATGATTGATGTTATCAGATCCCATCCCCTCCCTCTCTCTCTTCTCCATGGTGGAAAGCCTTGGATCCCACAACCCTCTCTCATTGCGGCTCATTCCTATTACCTCAGGTATCATCTTAGGTTTGCTCTTCCCTTGACCTTCTCAGATTGATTTGTGCTTCTCGAGGTGCGGTGACCAGACCTCAGACGCGTATTGGAGTTTTGCCTTATTCCCCGAGTAGCTTGGTAAACACATCCTTATCCATATACGTGAATGCGATTAAAATATTTGCTTGGAGACAAGTCTGTTGTATGTGTGTATGTACATGCATGCATGCGTATGTCTATTACTTTAATTAAAGTACGAATTTGATTGGCGTCATGGAGTCAATTACCCTTTTAAAAGCCGGACGGTACGAAATCTTATCTCCAAGGGCCGTGTGACAAGCCAGCTCTCATATTATTCAAGGGTCGTACCGTCGTTCACAGGGAGTCGGTAAAAGACATCAACCTTAACTATATATATAGGAGCAAAAGACGCACACAAACCTTCTCTCGTGGAAGAAAACGTTAAATCCAAATCCCCCACAATCCTTTCACTTATTATGACGAGAAGAGTGAGGCAGTGTCGGCCAGCATCAGGTGGATCTTCCATCACACAACGGGCCACTCGTACCACCCTCACCTCAAGGCCCCCCCAATAAAGGCATTTTCAAGTTAGGCTGTCCACCAACACTGACCATCTTTGAAGTCTATCGGTTATTTATATTCCAATAAGTGAACAGAGTTGTACAATAGATTTGTGGACTGATGGCGGGAAGGTCTGCCTACCTCACAAGTAGTTAGACGTGTGTTAATCAGATGTTATTTAGAAAAGTATTAAAAAAAACTTCGAAGAGGAAGTTCGACAACTACGACCTTACCTTTAAATGCTGACGAAGAGGTGGGCAGTGTGGTCCACCCCTTTCTCTCTCTCTCACCGGGTGGGGTGAGTAACGAGTGCTGTCACTCCCACCTGCTAGAGTGACATCACTGTCGCTGTTAATTTCACTCTGTGTGACATCACGAGCGCACCGGGGGACATCACATCACGCTGTCCAAGACACACAACTTTCACTCCTCCCGCCTTACGCCTTCGTCAGCCACACCATTGCGAACAGCGGGATGACGACGCTTCTCGACCAACTACATGGAATTGGAATCAATATCTTAGGAGATGAATAATCAATGGGTCATGCGATGAGAGGGAGGGAGTGAGGCGGACGAGTAGTTCGTGCAGTGAGCGCACATGGCTGAGTGTGGCGGGAAGGGGGCGACCGCCCTCAACCGAACCAGGAATGTCAGCTGATCGATCTCTCCTCCCCTCCCCACAACCCGCCAAACTCCTCCCCTTGCTGCATGCACCCTCCACATATCTCATATTTTCGTTCTTGATATCCTCTCACCCTTTTCTCATCCGCGTCGTATCAAGCCGCGCGTCAGTGGCTAAAGAAAAAAGAACTTGATCCAAATCTCAGTTGACTCTGCGACTTGATTTGTTTTGGTTTTGCAATATGCTCAGTGCGGGGCCCCCACCCAAACACCTGTCGCTGCCCGAGATCCTTATCTCTTATCACCCCCCGCAATCTGTGTTAGCGCTGGATCCATACCGGTCGTGCGAGTACTCTCATACCTCATGACGCAGAGAGAGAGAGAGAGCTGCTGTGTGCTTGATGTGAACCAGATTGCCCTGAAAGGTTATCTTACGGTGTCTTTCGTCGCCCTTCTATCTTACCCTAGAGCGGATGAGCGAGCAGTTAGTGCCAATAATGATTTACGATATTGTCTGGCGGGGAGTTCAAGTGGCCGTTGGGTAGTGTAGGCAAAGGGCACACAAAAGCTGTGGTTGCAGTGATAAGTGATTATGTTTTGCGGTGGTCATGTTGATAGCTGTGGGGTACGGTAGAAAAGGTGATGAGAAGGTGTTCCTCTTTGGTCGTCATGATGTCTGTGGAAGTGTTGTTGTTGGTAGGGTTCTTAGTAAGGGTTGTGGTGGTTTTGGTTGTAACATTGGTTACCTTATTGGTCGTGGCTTTAGTAGCATGGTTGGCGGCGGTTGTGAAAGAAAAATATGTCTAGTGTAGTCTCTCTTGTCTTAATATTTTCTTTTCTACAGGTTCAGCCAGTAACCGTTTTCTGTATTATGGGGTAAACTATAACTTTTGTCGAAGTATGACTAACTTGAGCTCGACGGTATGACTCTTGAGCACGATAGTATTGCCCTTAAACATGAAATTACGACCCTTGAGCACTGCCCTTGAGCATCACGGTTCGACCCTTAAACACAATATCATTAACCTTGAACAAGGAGTTACGACCCCTGAGCACAATTGTACAGCCCTGAGCACGACTATACGATCCATGAGCATGATGGTACGACCCTTGAGCACGAAGATACAACCATTAAGCACATACTATTGTCTTCCATTAATATACACATGATCTTGGGCCAAATGAAGTCCCAACAAGAGTAAGGGATGCTTTCTGTCATAAAAGATGTGGGGCTAAATCAGCCGAATTGTATATCCGTTTATGTCAATGTAATTAACTCTTTTTACTGTACGGGGAGGGAGTTTTACACTCGTGGGACCCCATCTCTTGGACAGTTTGCAATATCATACACCCTCTTAGATTTATGTATGCTGTCTGCATTAACCATGTTCTCATTCATTCTGTTTCATTCATCCACCACTTCTAGAAGTATTTCTTTTTTTACTCCCTTGTTGATAAGGTGTTCAATTTCAAGAAATGTCATATGGTTGCTCTATCGCTACATATCTCGAAGAACTGTTCAGTCTACATAATCGATCTCTTTTAAAAACTTGAAGCTTGTGATCGGGTTATCACTCACTCATCTCTCTTCAAATGTGAGTGGATGTAAAGTCTCCAGCCTTTCCTTGTAACTCAGTTTTCTTAATTCTGAGACCCTCTTTGTTGCCTTGCTCCTGACCTTTATGAGCTGTATGTCGTACTTTAGTTGCGGTGACCAACACTGAGAAGCATATTCAAGTTTAAGCCTTATGGAAGGTGTAAGTGGCTTGCTAAATTTTTCCTTATCCATAAACTTGAAAGCTAATGTAGTATTTCCCTGCAGACAGTTTGTCTTCCGAATATTCTGCCAATATGGGACTATAGCGACAGGTTGGAGATGCCAACTCCCAAGTCCCTTACATTATATTTATATCTATCTGTGCATACGCATTTTTTTTATGCGGACAGAAATATATGGCTGGAAAATGACAATATTTTCAGCTCAAGGAAATGATAAATCAAGAATATATGACTATAGTGATCCATTGCGCATCTCGATCGTCTGCCCGTTTTCCCGCGTTTCACCAGTTTGTAAACATGGCTCAGCTCCAGCCCAAGGAGCAGCTCACACTCGGTAAGTTTTTGTCTTTTACTGTACTGAGACACTGATACATCTTTACAGTGAACGAAAAGGAAAGATGATTTGTTTCTTTTCCAGATGGCGCGAGTGAACAAGGGTTCCTGTCTTTCTATCGCGGGCTGCCCGAGGTAAGACTCCACACGGGTTTCATCAACTTTAAAGCACGAGCTTATTCTAGGTCGTCCTGACGAGGGAAATGTAATGTAATTAATGTTATTGTACGTAGCAAAGTGAAGGAAAGGTGTGTGTTAGTGTTTTTAAGTAACCTCACTTGAGGATATCAGAGAGCGTTGTTTGGAGAGAGGAATCCAAAATATACATGGATGAATGGTTGAAGTACAGTAGTGGTTAGCAAGCGTGGTTGGTGATTTTTTTCATTAAAGCATTGTAATGTTTTGTAGGGACGATTAAGGAATTTATTTAGCTTGTTCAGTAGTAAAAGTAAACTGTGTGAGTATTATTGGAGCTGAAATTTTGATTCCACGGGTTCACATGTGGCACTTTTTACGCTTCAGCTTGGAAGGGGAAGATGCCATGAATAATCATTCTGTAAAGTGTGACAGATACAAAAGGAAGTGAGCAGGGCATTAGAGCACAGGGGAAATATTAGGTAAAGTAAAGGTGAAGGAACATAAATACATATAGTCTAGAATCCAGACCTAACTATATGCAAAATCTTATAATGTATAATGTTACTTTGATGCACTTTGATAGACAGGGGTTAAAAAAATTAGTAAGCGTGTTTATGTTGTACTATTTATTTTCTTATTTAATGATTAATTATTATTATTCACTTGACCAGAAACCGAACACCACCGTAAGATTGTTTGACCGTGGAGACTATTACACTGTGCATGGCCAGGATGCTTTGCTTGCAGCAAGAGAACTTTTCCGCACTAATTCTGTTGTGAAATACTTAGGATCAGGTATGTACATTTTCCTGTTATCATAGATATTATATTGATTGTATTATAGATATAGATAACCATCATACCTGTATTTAGCTACTTGTCTACGTTTCATTTAAGTAAGAATGAAATGAAAGCTTTTTTGGAGAGTGAGAGTATTTCTAGTGAGTTCTTAATAGGCATAGAAATAGCTTAGGTTTACATCACAGTACTTAACACTTTAATGAAGCAGAGACAGATGTTTCGAGCACATCATCATCAGTGTTTATTTTGTTCAAAACAATCAGTTGTAGACAGAAACATGTAAAGAAACTTGATTTTTTACTTTAGAAGATGGAAGGATGGAGTAAAGAGGGTTTTAGGGATATCAGGGCTTAACGTTGTTTAGCATTAGGTAGAAACATTCAGGTGAAGTAGTAGGGAGGAACATTAGACAGGAGTATTAGGTAGAAGTAGTTTGTAGATGCATTAGGTAGGAGCCAATGGCCTTTTAAGGTTGAGGCATTAAAGGGTAAGAAGCAGCGCTGGAGTTCTCTAGTTATGAAGACTAGTGTTATGGCCACCTCTTTGAGGGAGTTCCAGTTAGAAACAGGCATGGGAGATATGAATATAGAACATTCTGTGGATAGAATGAATTGGAGTGATGTGTTATGTAGGAGGCATTGTGCTTTCTTCGAGCATAACCAGGACTGTTGAAGCATTCAAGAAAAATCATGAAGCAGTGTGTGGGGTTAGGCTGTCTCTGGTTTCATGACTACTGGAAAGTAAATGTGTGCTGTTGAAGCCATTTTTATATTTCATTTGTTCATTCTGTAACCTTGCTAAAGCAGGAGAGGCAGTGATGTTCTCTTTTGAACAGTTGCTCTGTTTATACAAGGGCTTGATTCGTCCTTGTATGGAGTATTGCTCCCACTTTTGGGGTGGTTCTAGCTCTGTTTCCTTACTTGACAAAAGTTAGTCGAAAGCAATTTGACTTATAAACTGTCCCAGGCTAACTTCCAAACTTGACCCCCTTGCCCTACACCGTCTGGCATGGGTGCCAGAGGTTGTCGACCCCTGGTTTAGGGCATGTTAGTAACAACCTTCTGTTGCCTTTGCAGTTATACAGTTGTTCATAAATATCACTTGCAGGGATCTTCTCCAATTTTAAATTTGTGAGTGATTAGAATATGAGTGTATGCCATTCTGTCTAAAGGTGTGATTTATGAACCTATGAATAATATTGTGACTTACCCAGGGAATAACAAATTGGAGTCAGTGGTACTAAGCCGTCTGAACTTTGAGTCACTAGTGCGGGATCTCTTGCTCGTGAGACACTATAGAGTGGAAGTCTACAAACCTAAATCTTCTGGGAAAAATGACTGGGAGGCTGAGTACAAAGTAAGTTTTGATACTTTTGGTCACTTAAGTAAGTTACTAGAAAAAAACAAGTTTTTAACTTCACTAAATGTATTACTGGCTCTCAGAGAATACCTTTCTTGCATGGGAAAAATTTTAATGTGAATATGATTGATTGTATTGTAGAATAATGTTGTGCCCTTAAGTAGAAAGTAAAAATATTTAGAGTAATAATGTTTCTAATGTGGTTAGATGGGAACTTCTTTCAACAGAAAGGAATATTGAAGAACTACAAGATAATTCCAGGATATTGAACTAAGAGGGGTATTCATTTTAGGGGTAAATTTGAAATGAACCAGTATCTAGTACGATGTTTAACTAGCGCTCATTAAAACAAATTTTGCTCTTGTTCAGGCATCTCCAGGCAACTTGTCTCAGTTTGAAGAGGTTCTTTTTGGTGCCAACAACGAGCTTACGGTTACAACAGGTGTTATGGCAGTCAAGTTAGGCACAGAAACTGGGCAAAGGGTAAGAAGTTTAAATAAGTGCTTATTTATATAAATTTTCAATATTTATGTTTTCTTTTAGGGAGGAAAACTTATTTTTCTGTCAGAAAGTTATCATTAATCTTTGTATATTTTATTATGTATTATTATTTGTTTATGGGAGGGTGGTCTACAGACATGGAATCCTGCCCTTAAACCTCTCTTTTCGTTTCATATAGATGTATGCTTGTTCTTCAAGTATACATCTTTTTTGCAGAAGTGTTATCCACATCCCTCCATACATTTAGGTTGCCTAATTTTCAGTCATGCTTTCTTGTTCTGTATTCTTCTAGTGTCAGAGTACTCTAATGTTAAGTTTGTAGTGGCTTTTCGGATTTAATATGTAGTTATCATGTTTTTTCATAGTTGATTGCTGTTTCCTGTGTTAGCGAGGTCACGCCACATCCTCACATCCATTCTCTAACTGTCGTATCACATCCTCTGTTGTTCTTTCCTCCAGTATTGACAGTTTGAGAACTTTTGTCCTTTCTTCATAGCTTGTTTAGCTTGTTTCATTATGGATGTGTGTGTGTGTGTGTTTGGGAAAGAAAGAAAGAAAGATTTTGTGAATATGAATACCCATTTGTGCATATTAGGAGTGAATGTCATAATTGTAGGGCTCCACCTCGTTTTATCTTTACAATTGTACTGTATAGATGGACTTTTCTAGTCTTAACCACATTTACCTCATCATAATTTAGCCTTTTCCACCAATCTGATATACTGCTGCTTGAGAAAGAGTATCGTACATCTTTCTTTCTTTTTAGCTTAGTGTTCATTTTTATTGTTTGGCTGTGGCATCTCATTGGAGTATAAAGAACTGGGTTAATATTATGTTCTTAGAATTTTAATATGGTTAGTACTATTGGCAGAACTGGGTTAATATTATGTTCTTAGAATTTTAATATGGTTATTACTATTGACAGATTAAGGACATCTTTCATTGTGCATTTTACTTTTTAGTTAATATTGGCTCCATCCTTGTTTCATTCCCTGGGATAGTCTTGAGTAGTTGTACATGTTTCTGCAAGTGTGAAGATCAAGCTGCTGAAACACTTGACAGTTAGGGTTGATTATGTGCTGTATGAACATGAATATTTAAATGGATATGTATTTGAAACCAGTTTTTTATTGACCAGTTTGTACTATGCATCTTTAAGCATATTCAAATGTCTTTTCATTGATAAGATTGGCATTTTCCCAGCTACAAAGTAACTTGTTTTCTTCGGTGTGATGGTCACTCTGGTCTTTATATTCACCATCACCTTTTTCATTTTTAATATTTGTGATGTTTAGAGTTCATCAGGCACTTATCTGAGTACTACTGCATTTTGTAGTACTCGCCATGTTGTTTTACTGCTTCCAAAATTCATTAAGTTATCATCATTAGCAGACATACTTAAATATGATTCAGTTTCATGTAGCAAGTTATTTCCATAACTTATCAGTAACTTATCAGGACATAGTAAATAAAAATGAATAAGTTCCATTTATAAAGACAGAGTAGACTGAAATATTTCATGGGTGAAATTTTTTTGTTGGAATAATTTTCAAATTTTCTGTGGAAAAATTTTTATGAAAAGTCTGATGATTGCATGAAGGGATACAGTTTAACTGAAATGTTTTTGTGAGATTTATTCTTGCTCATTTATTATTGTTTTTGACAGATGGTTGGAGTTGGGTATGTGGATGTGAATGGACGCCTGTTGTCTGTGTCAGAGTTCAGTGACAATGACACATTTAGTAACCTGGAAGCATTGATAGTACAGTTAGGACCTCGGGAATGTCTTATCCCGTCAGGTGATATTGGCCCTGATGGTGCCAAGCTCAAGCAGGTGAGGATATTAGTGGGCAGTAGGGCAGCTTGACATATTTTCATGATATTCCCTTCTTCTTAAACATGTTGCCAGTTAATTTCATATCATTTGGTATTTATTGTAAGAGTTACTAGTCAGTTTATTGAATATTAAAACAGTGATGTACTGTAGCTGAATAACTTATGTTTTTATATTTATGTATTAATGGATGTTGTGTTTAGAATAGTAAATTCATGCATGTAACTGATGATACTTTCAAAGGTGTTGTCTCGAAGCCCATTGCTTGTATCTGAAAGGAAGAGGACTGAATTTAACAATAAGGATGCTGGCCAAGACCTTGGCCGTTTGTTGCGTAAAAAGGGTGGAGAAGCGGCCTCTGTTTCTGCACGACCAGAAATGGATCGTACATATGCCATTTCAGCCTTGGCAGCAGTAATAAAGTACCTTGAGGTTAGTACTGTAACTAGAAGTAATTAAAGTGTCTTGTTTAATAAGGCTGTTTCAGTGTTATGTCTACATAGGTCTGACATGTCTTGTAAGAACATGGTAAAGTTATAATGTTATGTCATTACTTGAATTTTATTCAAAATACAGATCCATATGTAAATGAAAAACCCCAAGATCATTATGTACATGAAAATCCCCCTACTCTTCTAGCTCCTGGGTGACGAGTCTAACTTTGGGCAGTTTTCGCTGTCCATGTATGACCTGACCCAGTACATGCGACTTGATAGTGCAGCAATACGAGCATTGCACGTTGAGCCCACTGGAGGAACTGGGGAAACATCTGGTAATATAACCAAAACACATACCCTTCTTGGTCTTTTAGACAAGTGTCGAACTCCTCCAGGTCATCGTTTACTATTACAGTGGCTCAGACAACCCTTGGTGGATATCAACAAGATTCGTAAGTATTTTGATCATGATTAAAGAAAGCCTTTTGGTTTCTCTCATCAAGAAATTAAAGAAGTTTACTATCTTTTTTATGTACTTTCACTTTTTACTTTACTTATACCTTTCTTCCTATTCACTTTATTCAAGAATAACTTTATATATATCTATATATATATATATATATATATATATATATATATATATATATATATA
>JAYMFT010150199.1:0-12636 GCA_038088735.1 Panulirus argus
CGTACCATCGTGCTCAAGGGTCGTACCGTCGTGCTCAAGGGTCGTACCGTCGTGCTCAAGGGTCGTACCGTCGTGCTCAGGAGCTGAACCCATCTATGGGTATGAGAGAGCGTGTCAGCATATACCTCGGTGTTCACCTTACACTGAAGACCTGCCAACACCCCTTCCCCCCTCTCACACACACACACACACATACACACACGTCAGAATCCATCGGCAGTGGTCTACACCTCCCCTTGAACAACGCTCACCTGACGGCCATGCATCATTCCCCGCCCCTATTGCAGTTTCCGGGACCAATATGCACATAGACTCACCCCGGCTGAGACACATAATGCGCTCGTAGATCAGCGAAGCGTAACGAGCTGCTGAGACATTCCTGGATATGTGTGTGTGTGTGTGTGTGTGTGGGTTGGCAGCCGGCTGAACCCCACCTTCCTTAGCCTTCGGGCCTCAAATGGTCGCTTCGTATACGAATTCACAACGCCTTTCCTCTAAGATTTCATCCACCGCCTTTTTTAAAAATACCCGCGGAAGGTTAGGTTAGGATTGCGTATCGAGGTGGCCGGTTTATGATGAACTTCTCTTCCGACGAGAGGCATTCTCGGCCACCGCCAAGTCATTGCCTTGGCTGAAAAAAAAAAAAAAGGAAAGACGAAAAGACTTTCTAAGGCGCTAGGCGGAATTTCCCTAAGCTTAGGGGTATATAAACTGCACTTTGGAAGTAGGACTGGTGATTGAGACAGTACCCCGGTGGCACCATCTAAAGCACTGTGGCATTCATAACTACGCCTCCAACACCTACATTAGGCACATTTACGTGACTCGCTCCCACATTACCCACACCCACACACTTCCTACCTTCTACACCAGCTATATATACCTAGCGACACCCGCCCTACTTGCTTCCATAGACCGAACCTTGAGCGTCTGAAGGAAAATTGTGGAGCCTAGTTATCATGAATTCTACGAGGATTATGTGTGAATATATTAGAAATCTTTATGAGTATATATAAGTGTCTGAGTGTGTGTGTGTCTGAGTGTGTGTGTGTTTGTGTGTGTGTGTGTGTGTGTGTGTGTGTGTGTGTGTGTGTTTGTGTGCGTGTGTGTGTGTGTTTTACATGGGGAAGGGAAAGGGAGGAAGATCAGGCAGCATTCCAAGTGGGACAGTCTTTATATACGACCCTCTCATCACACTACTGATCACCACATTTGCTACACGGGGTCTCTTCCTTCCCTGTCCCACACTACCAGCTTCTGTCTAGGACTGGCTCCAGCGCGGGGAATGATGATAATCATATTGATAATAATGATGATGATGATGGTAGTAGTAGTGATAGTAATGATGATGATGATGATAATAATAATAATAATAATGATAATAATAATAATATTAATAATAATAATGATAATAGTAATATTGATAAAAATAATGATAATGATAATAATAATGATAATAATAAGATAATGATATTGATAATAACAATAATGATAATGATGATCATAATAATAATCATAATGCTGATAATAAAGATAATATTGATAATAATGACAATGATAATGAAAATATTAAAGATAATATTCTCTACTGTGAAAAGACGATCCTGTTTGTGTCTCTGTCTACACACAGACACACAAACACACCGAAGACGTTCCCAGGCGCACGATGACTAACCCCTTGAGACAACTGTGGACTCGAGCGCCGTAGAAGTTGTCAAGACTCGCGATAACAATCCACCACCGGACACAGTTGCCGATGGTTCATCCATTTCCACGGAGGAATGGGAACTGCTGGCTGCTGGGAGGATATGTTTTAGGGAAAAAAAAAAAAAATGTTCCCTTGTTGAGCGGGAGGGTCGTGCCGGTAATATGGGAGGTGTGGTGAGGGGAAATTAGCGGACGTCAGTGGTTGGAATAACCAGAGCAATGTCGGTCTTTTTGAATTGCTTTGATTCCATAGAGCGTGGTAGCCTGAGTGGGAAGGAGTGTGTGGTAGCCCACCACAGGAGCGAACAGACAAAGGCCTGGAGGGCCTAAATCTGCTGATGGTAATGATAGTAATAATATCAAAAATATTTATGATAATAATGTCATTGATGATAATAATGTTACTATTATTACTACTACCACTACAAATAACAACAACAACAACAACAATGATAATAATAATAATTATATAAACAGTTTATCAACTGCAGCCACGGGCTGAGACAGTGTGTTCACAGACAGACACTGGGGAGGAAGTCTGCTGATTATTGATGTTTACGGGATGCGGCAATTGTCGTAGCGGTCAGTACGAGTTCGTAGGGGCGCGATGTGGCTCTGCTGGCGAAACGCAACTTGGGGACGAGGGATCTCAGGGTAGCAGGAAGTGACGGTAGTGAGAGCGATGCAAGTAGCTTCCTCCCTAACAGTTGGACCAGGTCCAAGCGATGGCTGGAGAGAGACACGGGAGGACCATTGTGTTGAGCGCCCCTTGATAGGACGAGCAAGAGGGATCGACAATGATATTGTAAGCCCTCTCCTGTGCCTTTCCTGGTAGCCCCTGTAGGGCGGTGCATAAGGAGGGACGCCAGACATTGGTGAGTATGGGAAGAAGAAAAGTTGTTGCTGATGTTCATTTGGTTGATGGTGACGTGC
The DNA here is from genome assembly GCA_038088735.1 of Panulirus argus. Lineage (NCBI taxonomy): Eukaryota > Metazoa > Arthropoda > Malacostraca > Decapoda > Palinuridae > Panulirus > Panulirus argus. Next base: position 2,641 of record JAYMFT010150199.1, read on the forward strand.
TTAGCGGGGGTACAGTTCTGAAGGATGTTAAATATCACGTGGAGGGCGATGTAGGCAGGAGAGCTGCTGTCAGCGCTGACACCAGTGGTTGAGAGTCATCAGCGTATTTCCATGGAGCAGGTGCATCCACGAGGGCATCATGTCTAAGGATGATGAAACACAAGAGTCCCATCAGGTGAGGTGGAGATGGGTGCCCACAGGTGAGGGACTGGGAGGTGGAGATGGCCTCAAAACACGTGGTGTGCCTGTGATCATTACCTCTTTGTGATAACCTATTTGTATTGTACGGGGAGGGAATTCTACACTAGTGGGACCCAACGTCTTCAATATTCTCTATCACACAGTTAGATTTCATTTTGTTGTATGCATTAATCCATGTCCTTCATTGCCTTCATTTCATTCACCCAACACTCGTATACTATAAAGCACTTCGTCATATTTTCTTAACAGACTTTTTGCTTAATTTCATGTTATAACCTCTTGCTGTTCTATTCCTCCGTCTCTCGAAGAACCGTTAACTGTCTTCGTCATCGATCTGTTTTAAAAACTTAAAAGTTGTGATCAGTTCATCCCTTACTCTTTCTTATAAGGTAGCTGAATTTGAAGCCCTTAGCCTTTCCCTATAACTCAGCTCTTTTAATTTTGTTGACATCTTTGTTGCCCTCCTCTGTACCATCTCTAATAGCTCTTTGTGGTTCTTTATGTACGTCGACCAGACTTGAGGAGCATATACTAGTTCTGGCCTCATGTATTACATGAACAGCTTGCTGAATAATTTCTTATCCGTGCTGAACAATACCTTATCCATGAACTTGAGAGCTATTCTAATATTTGCCAGCAGACATTGGTCCTCTTAATCATTCTCCTAAGGTGGAACTTTAGATACAGGAGTTCATCCCTCATTCCTGTCTGGTGATCCAACTTCTTTAATCAGCTTACCACGCGGTACAGTGTCAAATACTTTCTGGAGGTCTCGATTCATGCACTTCACCCAGCCTTCCTTTTTGTCTTAGACAAAGCTCACTCTCTAGAATTCTAAGAGGTTTTTACACGACTCCCACTTCGCTAAAACTGGTATGTTCTTTAATGTAGAAAACCATTCATCTCTAATTATCTTTTTCAGAGACCACTCTCGTGAGACCAGGCTGTAGTTTAGTCATCACTAATTGATATGCATGACGTTTGCCCTTGTCCAATCCCCTGGCACTTTGCCCGTCTCCACTGACGTCTTGAAACAGTCACTCATGAGGTTTATCTAGCGTATCTGCCCACATCTTCAGCACATATGGTGAAATATCATCAGAACCACGAGCCTTTTGTGGGTCAAAACCTTTCAGTATTTTGTTCATGTCTTTTCTGGGGATATCAACGTTTTCTAAAACCTCCTCTTGACTTCGACTCACTGCTGATAGGGAAACATTGTCTTCCACTGTGAAAACATATTAGCGCGCGCGCTTGTGTGTGTGTGTTCTTGCGGGTGGGTGGTGATGTGTGGGGACATCTGGCGATGGGAAGGCGTGGGCGATGGGTAGACGTGGGTGGGAAATGATGAGGCGTTTTGAATTAAGGGCGCGGGTGATGGTGGCTGGCCAGCTGGGTGTACAGGAGACAGCAGAGGGATTGAGCACTTCCTCGATGGTCGTCGGATATAGTCTTGCAGACGACGAAAGTATATCTTACTTCAGTAACATCGACCAGTCCCTCAAACTGTCGGTCTATAATGTAATCGTGAGGCATAGCTGATTATACTGTTGGCAGACAGACGAAGAAAGGGAACAAGATAAATGTATAAACGAAGGGATGGTGAGAGACAGATCGACAAACAGGCAGGCAAAGAGGGAAATAGACGGGAATATGAACAGATAGACATACAGGAAGATAAACAAGAGGACAAACAGACACACACAAACAGGGGGAAACGCAAGGAGACAAACACAACGTCTTTATCTGTTACTTATATGTTGTTAACATTACCAATATGTTCCTCGGTGCGTGTGTGCAATTATTTTATGGGGAGGGAGTCTTACACTAGTAGGGTCCCATCTCTTGAAAACTCCGTTCTGTCGTACATCTTTCTAAGCTTTTGCATCCACCACCCTTGTAGCATAAAAGTACACTATTTCTTTTAAGAAGTTACGCACCTGTTTCCATATCATATCCTCTGGTTGTCCTATCCTTGCAACTCTTGAAGAACTGTTACTTTCTACGTCGTCAGTCTGGTCTAAAAACTTAAAAGGCTGTGAACGCGTCACTCCTCACTCTTTTCCCTTCCATTGTTGGAAATTTAAGGCTTCTATGTCTTCCTTGTAACTCAACTTTTATTTTTTCTTTTTCTTAGTTCTGGTACCATCTTTGTTGCTCTCCTCTGCACCGTCTCTATTAATTTCTTTGTGCTCCTTTATGAACGATTACCACACTTGAAAAGCATATCCTAATCTTGGCCTGATGTAGGAAGTGAACAGCTTGTTGAGTATTTCCTTATCCATATACTTGAATGCTGTTTCAGTATTTGTCAGCACAGTTTATATACTTTACTATTTCCCGCATGTGGGACATCTGGCTCCACACTAGGGAAGGTATCGCCCAAGTCCCTCTCACACACAGATTCTAGCAGGTAATATCCTGCAGGATGATATTCATACTGAGGTCTTCTCTCACTGTGCCCCGTCCTCAGTACGTTATACTCACTCGGTCTGAACCTCATTATCCGTGCATTACACTAACTTTGGAGTTTGTCTTGGTCCCCTTGTAAGTTGATGCAATCCTCTTCGCTTTTTTGCCCCCCGCATCATCTTAGCATCATCAGCAAATATGACCATGTAAGATTCCAATCTTTCTGGCAAGTTGTTCACGTACTGTCGATCAAAAGGAGCGAACGCTGGTCCCAGGGACGAACCCAGCGCCACAGTACTGGTGACTTCAACCTATTTTGAGAAGGCTACCCTGACATGTATCCTTTGATCCCTTCTAATTAGACAGTCTCCTATCCATCAAAGTAATCTTCCTCCTTATTCCTGCCGGAAGATTCATCTAATAAAGCAGCCTCCTGAGGGGCGCAGTGTCAAATGCTTTCTGGCATTTGACAACTGAATGAATGTGTGGACATTGTCAAGAAAGCTTAGGCAAAGTCCACGTTATGAACTACTGAAAAAGGGTTCCCCCCTTTCTTAAATACTGGTATGTTAAAATCTCACACTGTGATGGAATCGCGTTCATTACAAATTTCAGGTGGCTGATCGAAGAGTATTTCGTCTACCTCTGGTGCCTGTGCAAGTGTGTGTGTGTGTGTGTGTGTGTGTGTGTGTGTGTGTGTCTATAAACTAATCCTACTGCTATTTTCCTACGAAGTTTATTTCTTATCTCTATGAAGCTGAAGTCGATACTATCATAACTACAACATTATTCAGCGCAGGATTATGACGAACTTTAAGAAACAACACAACACCAGCATCTACTGTATATCTGAATGACGTATTATGAAATCATCCCATTTGTGAATGACGTGCCTTTATATTTCCCTCTGTCATAATTGAAGTCTTATGGTAAAACCCCATATCATAAATGACGGAAGAATGTATAATCCAGTATTACGAATGATGAATGGTGAACGCATACCATGACTGAAGTGATATAATCCCATATAACGAATGACATACTGCTATATATATATATATATATATATATATATGGTAGAGGCTTCACATCATGCAAGTCACTGTAGGTTTGACTAGGGCAGGAAGGTCTTCTAGAGGAGTACAACAGATCAGTGGATCCTCCCCAGACCGTGTCACAACTGGAAGATCAGAGACGCAGAGCTGAGCATGGAGAGGACAGAGATGTGAGGAGATGACCTGAAAGGAAACTGATAAACTTTTTCAAACCACAGATAAACTAGCCGTTGACCTCTAGGCATACAGCTGGTTTTTCTCTTGGCTATTATAAATCATTCCTACGTTAACGATCTATGCGAAAAAAGAATACTTTGCCTCATCTGAATTAAAACACTTTCTATATTGTGTCTATGATTACAGGTGATACCGGCCTGATTTAATTATGTAGCTAACTATAATGGTATAATTGAACCCTATGAGATTTTTGAGCACCAGCTTTATATCTCCTCTTAACTTTGTCATTTCTGAGCAGGGTAAGATGAGTTCGTCCGCACGGCTCTTGGAAGGGTTTGACTTGCTTCGGGAATGACTTTAGCAGCTTGTCATTGTAGTTTGTCTCATATCCAGAGGGCGAAACAGAATTGGCCACAGTATTCAGGGTGAGGGGAAGACGCGCCAACTTACTCTGTGAATCGAGGAATTTTCCCTCCGCCTTTTCCTCTGCTCCTTCGCAGTGCTTACTTAGCTTTGGATCATTACAGATTTTTACAGCCAAGTAGCTCGACAGAGTTCACGTTACAGTTTGTCCTTTTACCGGCGCGCTGCTATGTGAAAATCTTCTGTTGGTCGACAATGAAATTCCCTTACCATCTGTGAGCTTAGTCTGTCATGGTCAATCTGCAGCTTTGGACGCTCAGCTTCAGTCTCGTCGGTCTTGTTTGCCAGCTTAGTATCGTCTGCGGGTGCTGAAGCTGTGGGTAATGTATATTAAGGACAGTATGTCCCAAGCCTGGTCCTTGGGAACGCACCATTTGTTACAGCTAACCAGACTGAGGCTCAATCATTCATCATTACTCTGTTGATGGCCAGTCAACCAGTGTTTTCGCGCGCATGGGTTAACACTGTGCCATGTGACTTTCCTTTGTAGATTTTTATACTGGGAGGAATTTAATGAATGCTTTCTAGAAAATCTAAGTATAATTTACATCACTGCTGTATTTTCATTATATACATTGATTGAATGGGAAATGAAGCAGATATGTGAGACGTGAATGATTGCGTCGATAGCCTCGCTACGATATGCGATCCTGTTTATGATTTCCGTCTCGTCTGGACCATCGATGGTGGCCACCAGCGCGCCAGCTTCGGACCTCAAGCTGATGGGGCCATAATCGTCAGGCAGGATGGAGACTTGCTACCATTTCTGACTATAGTGTTATATCGGCAAACTTATTGTCCTAAGGAACTTTCCTGAAGCAGATGACTTACTGTAACGATCAGTTACGTCTTTTCATTTTTCTCTTCTTTCATTGTTATTTGAAAAAAAAAAAAGATGATCATCAGGACTTGCCAATTTTTGTTTCAGAGTTCTTTACTTTTAATGTTGAAATTGTATTTCGTGTTGATTAATATGTTGTAAAATGTGATCATCCACTAAGCAGTGAGACGGCTGCTGGAACGCATGTTTCCACTGGCAAATACGGATGGAGAAACACCATTAAGGTTCTTGTGTTGGCTCCATCGTCATGAACTACGTCCTCATTTTCTAAGAGTGATGGTCCAGTTGGTTGGGTATTGATCCCGTATCAAATTAAGATTCTTAAAGATTCATTATGATATTCTCAGCAGTGTACGATGTTGATGTTTTTGTTTGATTTTTCTTATTTTGTTCTATTCATATTTCCATGATTTATTCTCTCGGCTTTGCTTTTGTTCTCTTTGAGGTTGAAGCCTCTTGTCTTTGACGAGAGGCAGTTACTCGTTTCAGTGTTCCACTCTACGCCATTCGGGTTTACATAGTTACAGAACCTGGCTTCTGTTAGATTATTGTATGGATGTTCTTCCTTCTACTTATAGTGCCTTTTATATACGTTTTCCAGGCACTGTCCATAACGTTTTTCATTCCCTATTTCATTACAGATTTGCACTGTTGCATTCGGGTATCATTTCCTGACTGTCATGCTGACCAACATTACCATAAAAAGCTTCGCTCAAATGTTGCTTGTCGCTGATCATTAGCACCAGACCTGCTCCCAGCCCCCGTGGTTGTGTCGTCGACAACCTCACTTGTAGCTAGAACTTAGTCTAATGTACTGACGTCTCGAGCAGGTTTCTCAAAGGATTACACAAGGACACCATGAAGCATATTTGTATAGAACCCTCGCACGGAGCTATTGAGAAGGGATTACCCCTATTTTAAACTCGAAAAATGAAGTCGATATCATTATTGGCTACTACATTTTTCAGTATGGATTAGATTAACGTTGACCAAGAGCAAGACGCTACCCTCCTGCTCTGTTACTTTATCTCTGGTAATTAGAACGTACCTGGAAATCTCTGTTGTTAATGTCTGACCAAGACTGAGACAACGTTGGTAACATACCTTCCTCGTTCAGCTGTCTGAGAATATGTTTGTATACGGCATTCGTTCAGACGAAATGATTAATGAACGAGTGTGAATTGATAAGATCTTACAGATGGGGACGGGCTTGTCCCACACGGCCTACGTGATTTGGACCAAAACACTCAAATAAATTCATATCAGAACCTGTCGGAACGGGCCACACGCCCACCGTTCGTCTGTCAGCGTCCCTCACAGAACACCTGAAGCAGGTTGGCTGATCGATGATTAAGACTTGAACACTTTTCCGAAGGGAGGCTTCCACCACGATCATGTACATGTACGTATATAGAGGCTTTATATCACATGAGTCAGAGACGACCACGCACACAGGAGCAGGAGTCGAGAGATTTCTGGGAACACACACACACACACACACACACACACACACACCTTAGTGATAATAAAGTCGAGGAACGAATAGTTACCGCTCGTATACTCCCGTTGAAGACTATCAGATTTAAATCAGAGATGTTATTGTTTTCAAAAGTTGATTCATATATACAATTCAACTATGAATAAAACGAGATATTATTGACTGGCATTAAGTGATGAGTAGTTGATTATGTAAAGAAGCCAACGGTGTCTTAGGAGTAACAGACCAGTTGGGTGGTGAGGCGGAGTCTGTCGACCCAGTGTTTTGATAATAGCATACAAAGGTTAAAGACTGATGCCGGTATTGCAGACAGAAGGTGGAGGTCAGGTGACCGTTAGTGGGCCTGTTTTCCTCCACAGACATACGGAGGTGCACAGCGGCTTCTGTTCTGGGAACTGCTCACACTGTGCTAACAGGAAACTCACATGCACGGACGCCCTGACACACGTACACACACACACCCGCTCTGCCATGCCACCCGCAACGCAACACTGACACAACAAAACAACAACGAAATTCACACACACACACATTTATATATATTTACACACACACACACACACACACACACTTTTTCCGTGCCTCGCATGAACACGCTCGGCTTCCGGCTCTTACGACAGGCCTGTAAATGGAAGGGTTAGTGTGGGGCAGAAGGGCGACACCAAACAGAAGGAAATAATGGAGGTGATGGATTCGGTGTGTGTATAGTGGCGATTAGAACACCTGCCTAGTGCCAAGCGTGGCAGGAATGAGGAAACGGGTTGTGGAGTGTTTGTTGTGATGCTGGGGGTGTGGGGGAACCATCATCAAGGTCCACACAGGAGTAATGACTCGCGACACCGAAACAGACCACAATCCTTTGTAGAAAAAACTGGGCGAAAATATCCAAAGGCAGAAAGAAGCCGGGAGACAGAGGCCATGACCCAAGACGTCTCTGTAACCCTTTTCGTCCGGTAAATCGAGGTGATTTTGCCAAGTCACATTATTTCCTTGACTGTCAACATTGTCCTTTAGAGAAATTTCCGTCGGCCCTTTTTCCGTTTCCTCCAAAGTTCCCCTGACGGTGGGGGAACCTGTTGACACGCCTTCCTTCGGCCAAAGTAGGCTTCAGGAGACAAACATCACGTCACAAACCTCAGCATTTCTCACTCGGATCTGCCATCAGCACCGCGTCATCAGCAAACAACAACTGACACTTTCGGTTCGCCCCCTCACCCCCCCTACAGACTGCACACCTGCCCCTCGCTCATTTGTACGATAACGGGGAAGACAGCAGTACACTAGTGTTGCCCCGTCTCTTAATCTTGTATATATGGACCATGTGTCCACCATTATGTATGTACGCACACAACACCCTACCTCATGCAGGTGTGTATGTGTGTGTGTGTGTGTGTGTGTGTGTGTGTGTGTGTCACTGGATGATATCAGTTGTCATCCGAAGCAAGTCACCACACCGCGCCAGGGTGTCAGATACCAGTGCTTCAACAACGACGATCCTTAAGCACTATGGCCAGGCTCCCTCGACCTTACGTTAAATCATTATATCGATGGTCCTCAGAGTCATACCCTTGGGTCGTACCGTCCTGCTCAAGGATCGTACCATCGTGCTCAAGGGTCGTACCGTCGTGCTCAAGGGTCGTACCGTCGTGTTCAAGGGTCATACCATCGTGCTCAAGGGTCGTACCGTCGTGCTCAAGGGTCGTACCATCGTGCTCAAGGGTCGTACCATCGTGCTCAAGGGTCGTACCGTCGTGCTCGCTCGAGTCGTACCGTCGTGCTCAAGCACCTCACTTCATGTCTAATTCAGTTGAGTTTTGACGTGTGAGAGTTATGACCATTTTCAGTGTGCTATTTTTGACAGTCTTTTCTTCTCTTTCTAAACCTAATTATGTTTCGATCTCTTGACCTCAAAAATGATGTCATTAGCACCAGTCAGGGTAAAAAAAAAGAAGCAATTCGTCTGCCCACTGACAGAGAGGTCCATCGAAGTCAAGAGACATGGTTTCTCCGGGTCACGAACGTATCGCTGTACGTGACGAAAATAATTTCGAAGCTCACGAACGAATGAAGCCTCCGGCGGATGACCAACATACGCTGGGAAATAACGTACACACTCGTTTTACCGTGAGTGACAAATGTTCACATTATTATAACCGGCCAATGCTCTCGTTCCTTCAACTGCCAGACATCCTTATGCTATAACAGCCAAACGCTCTCGTTACTGCAACCAACAAATATTCGTTGTCGAATATTCTGTTTACAACCAAGAAAAATATTCCCAAAACTAAAACTAACTAATATTCTACTAGCCTATAACTGTATGATATTGAAACTGCAACCCTTTTCTTTATAGTCTTTGAGTTCTCATTCCTGAATCAATGTCTGGTGTTCCAAACAGATTCTATTTTCATGACGAAGCCGTTGGTTTCAATCAGTAACTATAATTCGGATTCAGATCACTATTCGCATTACCCATTTACCTATTCTTTCTGGAGAGAGAGTCCTGATTTTACCCCAGGAAACCTCCCTCCCCCCCACCCCCCTTCTTTTTTTCCGGGGGCTCCTGCGGCCTTGGCGTTGCGCTACTTCCAGTAGCAGGGAAGTGGTGGATTCCTTTCGAGTGAGAAGCTCCTCTCGTCAACAGACGGTGATCCAGCCTGTGTGTGTGTGTGTGTGTGTGTGTGTGTAGTGAAGCATGAGCGAACACTCTTCACAATTAATTTAATGAATAGATACCAATTGATTAAAGAAAAAAAGAATAAAAAAATAACGCCAGTACTTTAAATGAGAAGTGGATTCCGACCTGTGGCGTTTATCTTCGGTTATGGGCCATTATAAAATCGCTGTTTAAAAAAAAAATTATACAGCATATTAAGAGGAGATTTATTAAGACCGCACGCCTGGAGTTATGGATTTGAAAATCACCGTTGCGCTACACGGCCTGCAGACTGGAGAAAGATTCTTTTAAAGATATATTTATATATACGTCTCGTCTCAAAAGGTAGGATTTCATCCTTAATGGGGGAAGGGGGAAGGGGTAGGGGGGGGGGGGGGGGGGGGGGGGGGGGGGGGGGGTAATTTAATATACCAGTTCTGCCATTAGACAAAATAACCATCTGTTGTCTGGGTGTGTAGCCAGGAAGCCTATAAAGTGTCCGTTGCCAACAGGTCCTGTTTTCTCTCTCTCTCTCTCTCTCTCTCTCTCTCTCTCTCTCTCTCTCTCCTGTTTCCCTGCAGGGCTTGGGGAGGGAGGGAGGGAGGGAGAGGGGGGAGGGGGGAGAGAGGTAGACATGCCCGGCCTCCTCCTCTTTTCCCTCCCTCCTCTCTCCCCCTCTCCCCTTCCTCCCCCCCCCTCCACCACCACCACCACCACACGAGAAGCAAGTAGC
>JAYMFT010150210.1:0-26683 GCA_038088735.1 Panulirus argus
TTACTCTGGTGAAGAAGTAAGTGCAAGAGGGTTAGGATCAAGGATGACTGTCCCATTACATAATGTGAATATTGAGAACGGAGTTGTGAGTGGCTGTTTAAAAGCGGAGTATGTGAGGAACTTCCTTTAACTGGAATACACAAGCTATTGGGGATTGAATTATCTTGAGAGAAATGAGTCCCTGAGCCTATCATGAATGAAAATCCGTTAGATGTAGATTCTACTGTAAAGGTGAGCCATGTGACGGATAAACACGAGGAGAATACCTCAAAAGACTATAAGCCTGATTATGATGTACAATACAGTGAAATCATTTACCCAGCTTTTGTTGTGACCAGGAAAATGAGAAAGAAAGGAGGAGAAGTTGAGCATGATTTGGATGATATATATGATACAGAGAAGCCTGTAAACAGAGATCAAATAGTGGAATTGGAGAATGAGAAGAGTTCTGTGGAATTAAAAATTGATCTACTTCCAGATTTTTTTGTGGACAGTGATGAGTTTATTAATTAGCGTAATTAGCAATATTGGAGAAATCGAAAGATTTTGAGAATAATGGCGATGGTGAGGTGCAGATGAGTGAAAAAGTGGTAATAAATAAATTGAGTTAGAATTTAGATTTAAGAAAATGCAACTCGAGGCAAAACACGAAAAAGAGAGGATATAGGCAAGACTTAAATAACTAGAAATTGAGGAGAGGACAAGTGCAAGAAGAGGAATGGCAGATAAAAATGATAGAAGAAATCAGTTACCTGAGTTTACAGAAAGAAAAACACAGGAATTTTTAATTCAATTTGAAAAAACTGGTAACTATATAAGAAGGACACGAAAATGACTGGGTTATGTTGGTGTAGAGTAAATTTAAGGGTAAGGCTCGAGAGGCGTATGCACATCTGAGTACAACAGAACCAGTGGATTATAGTTATGTTAAAGAATCAATGTTATCTACAGTGGAAATGGACGCAGAAGTGTAGAGGAGGAGGTTTAGGGGCATTAAGAAGATAAGTGGTCAAACTCATCCTGAAGTGGCCAGAGAGTGTGAAATGTAATTCGACAGATAGTGTAAGTCTAAGGAAGTAAAAATTTGTAAATTTTGAGAAATATATTACAGAAGGAAAGGATGGGATTAAAGGTACTCTCGAGATAATGAATATAGATATTGAGAGATACTTGAGCATATAAGAACAAAAACTCTGGAAGGTGTATTAGAGTGGACAAAGGAGTCTTACTCTGGTGAAGAAGAAAGTGCAAGAGGGTTAGGATCAAGGATGGCTGTCCCATTATATAATGTGAATATTGATAGCGGAGTTGTGAGTGGCAGTTTGAAAGTGGAGTATGTGAGGAACTTCTTTTATCTGGAATACACAAGCTATTGGGGAATGAGTTATCTTGAGAAAAATTAGTCCCTGAGCCTATCATGAATGAAAATCCGTTTGTATAGAGGTTACTGTAAAGGTGAACCAAGTGATGGATAAAGACGATGAGAATACCTCAAAAGAGTATAAGCCTGATAATGATGTACAGTAGGGTAAAATCATTTACCCATTTTTTTTTGTAACCAGAAAAATGAGAAAGGAGGAAAATTTGAGCATGATTTGGATGATATATATGATGAAGAGAAGCCTGCAAACAGAAATTAAACAGTAGAATTGGAGAATGAAACGAGTTCTGTGGAATTTAGAATTGATCTACCTCCAGATTTTGTTGTGGACTGCGATGAGTTTATTAATTAGTGTAATTAGCAATAATGGAGAAATCGAAAGATTCTGAGAATAATGGTGATGGTCGGGTGCATATGAGTGAAAATATGGTAATAAATAAATTCCGTTAGAATTTAGATTTAAGAAAATGCAACTCGAGGCAGAAAAAGAAAAAAGGAAGATATAGGAAAGAATTAAGTAATTAGAAATTGAGGAAAAGACAGATACAAGAAGAGGAACTGCAGATAAAAATGATAACGGCAAATCACTTACCTGAGTTTATAGAAGAAAAAACACAGGACTTCTTAATTCAATTTGAAAAAATGGTAGCTGTTAAAGGAGACGAAAATGACTGGGCTATGTTAGTGCAGAGTAAATTTAAGGGTAAGGCTATAGAGGCGTATGCACATCTTAGTACAACAGAATCAATGGATTATAAAGATGTTAAAGAATCAGTGTTGTATACAGTGGAAATGGACGCAGAAGCGTACAGGAGGAGGTTTAGGGACATTAAGAAAATAGTGGTCAAACTCATCTTGAAATGGCCAGAGAGTGTGGAATGTAATTCGACAGGTAGTGTAAGTCTAAGGAGGTAGGAACCTGTAAATTTTGAGAAATATATTATAAAAGGAAAGGTTGGGATTAAAAGTAGTCCCGAAAAATGAATATAGATATTGAGAGATACTTGAGCAGATAAGAGCAAAATTTTGAAAGGTGTATTAGAGTGGACAAAGGAGTCTTACTCTGGTAAAGAAGTAAGAGTAAAAGGGTTAGGATCAGGGATGACTGTTTTATTACATAATGTGTATCTTGGGAACGCAGATGTGAGTGGCAGTTTAAAAGTTGGAGTATATGAGGAGCTTCCTTTATCTGGATTACACATACCATTAGGGAATGAGTTGGTTTTTGACAAATTAGTCCCATAACCTATCATGAATAAAACTCCATTTGATGTCGAGGCTACTGTAGAGGTGAACCACGTGAGGGATGAAGATGAGAATACCTCAAGAGAGTATGAGCCTGATGATGATTTACAGTACAGTGAAAATGTTTACCTAGCTTTTGTTTTAACCAGAAGTTGAGTATGATTTGGGTGATGTATTTGGTACAGAAGAGTCTGTGAACATAGATAATACAGTGTAAATGGAAAATGAAAAGAATTCTGTGGAACTAGAAATTGAGCTACTTCCAGATTCTGTTCTGTCCTTAGCAATATTGGAGAAATCTGAAGATATTAAAGGTAGTGGTGATGGTAAGGTGCAGATGAGTGAAAAAGTGGCAATGAAGAAATTGAGGCTAGAATTTGAATTTAATAAAAATGCCACTAGAGGCAGAAAGCGAAAAAGAGAGGATACAGGCAGACAAAGGGGAAAGACTTAGGAAATTAGAAAGAGAAATAGACAGGTATAGGAAGAAACATTTAAGTTAAAAATGATAGAGTAAATAAGTTACCTGAGTTTTTAGAAGGAAAAATAAAGGATTTCTTTATTCATTTTGAAAAAATGGCAACTATTAATGAATAGGACAAAAGTGACTGGACTCTGTTGGTGCAGAGTAAATTTAAGGGTAAGGCTAGAGAGGCGTTTGCATGTCTGAGTATAATGAATCAGTAAATTATAAGGTTGTTAAAGAACAGTTTTCAAGACGGTGGAAATGGATGCAGAATTGTACAGATGGAGGTTTCGGGACATCAAGAAAATAAGCAGACAAACTCATCTTAAAGTGGCCAGAGAGTGTGTAATGAAATTCGACAGGTGATGCAAGTCTAAGTAAGTAGAGACGAATTATGAAATAAGACAACTAATCCTGTTGGAACAATTTAAACGTATAATACACCCTGAAATTGATTATGAGATGAGTAAAATTAGAGTGAAGTATGTGATGGATGCAGCCAGGATGGCTAAGCAATTAGAAGTAGCACACAAAATATATAAGGAAGAGGTGTGACTTAAACAAAGAGCAGTAAGGCAGAGTAAGAGGCAGAAATATAACAAAACACTACAAACATGAGAACTATTCAAGTGTTAAGCAACAAAGTAAACTAATTTGTGGAAAGTCCACCTAACTATGTGTCAGAAAATACTGTAAGGAGTAGATACCAAAGACAAAAACCATACAAGTATCCAAGACCTCAGTTCAATCACAAATTTTATTTGTAAACAGGATAGAACAACAATGAAATGTCTGGGATGTGGAAAAATTGGTCATGCTAGATATCAGTGTCAAAAAAATCCAAAGTCTGCGGTATTAAGTATTGCTTGGAGTAAGGCCTAAGATATTTGTGATGTACAGTGTGAGTCAACCAAAACCAGTAAAATTTGAAAAATGTATTCTTGAAGGACAGATTGGTATTAAAGGTAGTCCAGAGAAAAAAAGAAATATTGAGAGATACTTGAGCAGATCAGAGTCTAATTCTGAAAGGTGCATTAGTGTGGAAAAAGGAGTCTTACTCTAGTGAAGAAGTAAGTGCAAGAGGGTTAGGATCAGGGTGACTGTCCCATTACATAATGTGTATCTTGAGAAAGTAGTTGTGAGTATCAGTGTAATAGTTGGATTATGTGAGGAACTTCCTTTATATGGAATACACATACTATTGCGGAATGAGTTGGTTTGCGAGAAATTAGTCCCAGAGCCTCTCATGAATGAAAATCCAGTTGATATCGAGGCTACTATAGAAGTGAACCACACGAGGGATGAAGATGAGGAGAATACCTCAAGAGAGTATAAGCCTGATTATGATGTACAGAACAGAGAAAATATTTACATATCTTGAGTTGTAACCAGTGAAATGAAAAAGAGAGCAGGAGAAGTTGAGTATGATTTAGGTGAAATATTTGGTACAGAAGAGTGTATAAACAGAGATAATACAGTTGAACTGGTAAATGAGAAGAGTTCTGTGGAATTAAAAATTGAGCTACTTCCAGATTCTGTTGTTGACAGGGATGAATTGATAAATTAGTGTCCTTAGCAATATTGGAGAAAACTGAAGATATTGAAGGTAGTGGAGATGATAAGATGTAGATGATTGAAAAGGTATCAATGGAGGTATTGAGGTTAGAATCTGAATATGATAAAAATGCCACTAGAGGCAGAAAGCGAAAAAGAGAGGATACAGGCAGACACAGGGAGAAGAATTAGAAAATTAGAAAAAGAGAAATAGACAGTTACAAGAAGAGAAATTGGAATTAAAAATGATTCAGTAAATCAGTTACCTGAATTTATAGAAGGAAAAACAAAGGGTTCTTTCTTGAATTAAAAAAAAAAGGGCAACTAATAATGAATAGGACGAAAGTGACTGGGCTCTGTTGCTGCAGAGTAAATTTAAGAGTAAGACTAGAGAGACGTATTCATGTCAGAGTACAATGGAATCGGTGGATTATAAGGTTGCTAAAAAAGCAATTTTCAAGACGTTGGAAGTGGATGCATAACTGTGCAGGTGGAGGTTTTGGGACATCAAGAAAATAAGTCGACAAACTCATCTTGAAGTGGCCAGAGAGTGTGGAATGAAATTCGACAGGTGGTACAAGTCTAAGGAAGTAGAGACAAAGCATGAAATAAGACAACTAATCCTCTTGGAATAATTCAAACGTATTTTACACCCTTAAACAGATTTTGAAATATGTAAAATTACAGTGAAGAATGTGATTGATAGAGCCAGGATGGCTAACCAATTAGAAGTAGCACAAAAAATGTATAAGGAAGAGGTGTGACGTAAACAAAGTGGAGTAAGGCAGAGTATTAAGCAGAATTATAACAAACATTACCAACATGAGAACTTTTCAAGTGTTAAGCAACCTAACTCAAACTAGTTTGTGGAAAGTCCGCCAAAGTGTCATAAAATACTGTAAGTAGTATATACCAAAGAAAAACACCATACAAGCATCCCAGACCTCAATTCAGTCATAACTCTTACGTTTGTAAGCAGGATAGATCACCAATGAAATGTCTGGAATGTGGAGAAATTGGTTATGCTAGATATCTGTCAAAAAATCCCAAAGTGTGCGGCATTAAGTATTGCTTGGAGTAAGGCCTGAGATATTTGTGATGTTCAGTGTGAGTCAAGCAAAACCTGTAAATTTTGAAAAATATAATTTTTAAGGAAAGGTTGGGATTACAGGTACTCCGCAGAAAAAAAAAAAATAATATTGAGAGATACTTGAGCTGATCAGAGTCTAATTCTGAAAGGTGTATTGGAGTGGACAAAGGAGTCTTACTCTGGTGAAGAAGTAAGTGCAAGAGGGTTAGGATCAGGGATGACTCTCCCATTACATAATACGAATCTGGAATACACATGCTATTGGGGAATGAGTTTTCTTGCGACAAATTAGTCCCTGAGCCTATCTAGAATGAAGATCCGTTTAATTTAGAGGCTACTGTAAAGGTGAACCACGTAACGGATAAAGACGAGGAGAATACCTCAAAAGAATATAAGACTGAGGATGATGTACAGTACAATGAAATCATTTACCCAGCTTTTCTTGTAACCAAGGAAATGAAAAAGAAAGGAGGAGAAATTGAGCATGATTTGGATGATATATATATAAAACAGAGAAGCCTCTAAACAGAGATAAAACAGTGGAAATGGAAAATGAGAAGAGTTCTGCTGAATTAAAAATTTATCTACTTCCAGATTTTGTTTTCAACAGGGATAAGTATATTAAATAGTGTAATTAGCAATATTTGAGAAATCGAAAGATTTTGCAAATAATGGTGATAGTGAAGTGCAGATGAGTGAAAAAGTGGCAATAGAGAAATTGAGGCTAGAATTTAAATTGAATAAGATTCAAATCAAGGCGGAAAACGAAAAAGAGAGGATATAGGCAAAAAATAAGTAATCAGAAATTGAGGAGAACACAGGTGCAAGAAGAGGAACTGCAGATAAGAATTATAGTGCAAATCAGTTACCTGAGATTATAAAAGGAAAAACACAGGAATTCTGAATTCAATTTGAAAAAAATGGTAACTATTAAAGAAGAAGACGAAAATGACTGAACTATCTTGCTGCAGAGTAGATTTAAGGGTAAGGCTAGAGAGGCGTATGCACATCTGAGTATAAGAGAATCAGTGAATTATAAGGATGTTAAAGAATTAGTGTTGAAGAGAGTGGACATGGACGCAGAAGTGTACATGAGGAGGTTTAGGGACATTAAGAAAATTAGTGGTCACACTCATCTTAAATGGCCAGAGAGTGTGGAATGTAATTCGACAGGTGGTGTAAGTCTAAGGAAGTAGAAACTTGTAAATTTTGAGAAATATATTATAGAATGAAAGGTTGGGATTAAAAGTAGTCCCGAAAAATGAATAAATATATTGAGAGATACTTCAGCAGATCAGAGCAAAATTCTGAAAGGTGTATTAGAGTGGACAAAGGAGTCTTAAACTGGTGAAGAAGTAAGTGTTAGAGACTTCGGATCAAGAATGACTGTCCCATTACATAATGTGTATCTTGAGAAAGTAGTTGTGAGTGGCAGTGTAAAAGTTGGAGTATGTGAGGAACTTCCTTTATCTAGAATACACATACTATTGGGGAATGAGTTGGTTTGCGACAAATTAGTCCCGGAGCCCATCAAGAATGAAAATCCATTTAATGTCGAGGCTACTGTAGAGGTGAACCACGTGAGGGATAAAGACGGGGAGAATACCTTAAGAGAGTATAAGCCTGATGATGTTGCACATTACAGTGAAAGTATTTACCTAACTTGTGTTATAACCAGAGAAGTAAAAAAGAGAGGGGGAGAAGCTGAGCATGATTTGGATGAATATATGATACAGAGAAGCTTGTAAACAGAGATAAAACAGTGAAATTGGAGAATGAGAAGAGCTCTGTGGAATTAAAAATTGATCTACTTCCAGATTTGGTATGGATAGGGGTGAGTTGATGAATTAGTGTAATTAGCAATATTGGAGAAATCTAAAGATTTTGAAAATAATGGTGATGGTGAGGTGCAGTTGAGTGAAAAAGTGGCAATAGAGAGACTGAGGTTAGAATTTCAAATTAAGAGAATGCAACTCGAGGCAAAAAACGAAAAAGAGAGAATATAGTTAAGAATTAAATAATAAGAAATTGAGGAGAAGACAGTTGTAAGAAGATGAACTGCAGATAAAAATGATAGAGCAAACCAGTTACCTGAGTTTATAGAAGGAAAAACACAGGACTTCTTAAATCAATTTGAAAAAAAAATGGTAACTATTAAAGGAGACGCAAATGACTGGACTATGTTGGTGCAGATTAATTTAAGGCCTAGGCTAGAAAGGCGTATACACATATCAATATAATACAATCAGTGGATTATAATGTCGCTAAAGTATCAGTGTTAAAGACAGTGGAAATGGAGGCAGAGGTGTACAAAAGGATGTTTAGGGACATTAAAAATATAAGTGGTCAAACACATCTTGAAGTGGCCAGAGAGGGTGGAATGTAATTCGACAGGTGGTGTAAGTCTAAGGAAGTACAAACCTTTAAATTTTCAGGAATATGTTGTTGAAGGAAAGGGTAGGAATTAAAGTAGTCACGAGAAATGAATATATATATTGAGAGATACTTGAGCAGATCAAAACAAAATTCTGAAAGGTGTATTAGAGTGGACAAAGGAGTCTTACTCTGGTGAAGAAGTAAGTGTAAGAGGGTTAGGATCAGAGATGACTGTCCCATTGCATAATGTGTATCTTCAGAACGAAATTGTGAGTCGAAGTGTAAAAGTTGGAGAATATGAGGAACTTTTTCTATCTTTAATACACATACTATTGGGGAATGAGTTGGTTTGCGACAAACTGGTCCCAGTGCCTATCATGAATAAAAATTCATTTCATGTCGAGGCTACTATACAGGTGAACCACCTGAATAATGAAGATTGGGAGAATATCTTAACTGAGTATAAGCCTGATGATGATGTACAGTACAGTGAAAGTATTTACCTAGCTTGTGTTGCAAACGGGGAAATGAAAAAGAGAGGAAAAGTTGAGAATGATTTGGGTGATATATTTGGTAGAGAAGATTCTGTAAACACTGATAATACAGTGGAACTGGAAAATGAGAAGAGCTCTGTGGAATTAGAAATTGAGCTACTTCCAGATTCTGTTGTGGACAAGGATGAATTGGTAAATTAGTGTCTTTATCAATATTGGAGAAAGCTGAAGATATTGAAGGTAGTGGTGATGGTAAGGTGCAGATGATTGAAAAACTAGCAATGGAGATATTGAGGCTTTTATTTGAATTTAATAAAAATGCCAGTAGAGGCAAAAAGCGATAAAGAGAGGATACAGGCAGACAAAGAGGAAAGACTTTGGAAATTTGAAAGAGAAATAGGCAGTTACGAGAAGAGAAATTGGAGTTAAAAACGATTGAGTAAATCAGTTACCTGAGTGTATAGAAGGAAAAAGAAAGGATTTCTTTATTCAATTTGAAAAACTGGCAAGTGTTAATGGATAGGACGAAAATGACGGGACTCTGTAGGTGCAGAGTAAATTTAAGGTTAAGGCTAGAGAGGCGTATTTATGTTTGAGTATAATGGAATCAGTGAATTATAAGGTTGTGAAAGAAGCAGGTTTCAAATCGGTAGAAATGGATACAGAAGTGTACAGGTGGAGGTTTCGGGACATCAAGAAAATAATTCGTCAAAATAATCTTGAAGAGACCCGAGAGTGTGGAATGAAATTCGACAGGTGGTGCAAGTCTAGGGAAGTAAAGACGAAGAATGAAATACGACAGCTAATCCTATTGAAGTAAGAAAAATTAGAGTGAAGAATATGATGGATGCAGCCAGACTGGCTACCCAATTTAAAGTAGCAAACAAATTGTATGAGGAAGAGGTGTGACGTAAACAAAGTGGAGTAAGGCAGAGTAACAGGCAGAACTATAATAAGCATTACAACTATGAGAACTATTCTAGTGTTAAGCACCCTAACTCAAAATATTTTGTGGAAAGTCCACCGAACTATGTGTCAAAAAATACTGTAAGGAGTAGATACCAAAGACAAATACCATACAAGACCTCAGTTCAATCATAGCCCTTTCGTTTGTAAACAGGATAGACCACCAATGAAATGTCTGGGATGTGGAGAAATTAGTCATGCCAGTGTCAAAAAAACAAAAAGTCTGCGGCATTAAGTATTGCTTAGAGTAAGGCCTAAGATGTTTATGATGTACAGTATGAGTCAACAAAAAAGTGTAATTTTTGATAAATATATTTTTGAAGGAAAGGTTGGGATTAAAGGAAATCTAGAGAAAAACAAAAATAATATTGAGAGATTCTTGAGCAGATCAGAGTCTAATTCTGAAAGGTGTATTAGAGCGGACAAAGGAGTCTTACTCTGGTGAAGAAGTAAGTGCAAGAGGGTTAGGGTCAGGGATGACTGTCCCATTACATAATGTGAATCTTGAAAGCGGATTTGTGAGTAGCAGTTTAGAAGTGGAATATGTGAGGATCTTCCTTTATCTGTAATACACAAGCTAGTGGGGACTGAATTTTCTCGAGACAAATTAGTCCCTGAGCCTATCATGAATGAAAATAGTTTGATGAAGAGTCAACTGTAAAGGTGAAAAATGTGACGGATAAAGACGAGGAGTATACCTCAAAAGAGTATAAGCCTGATGATGATGTACAGTACAGTGAAATCATTTAACCAGCTTTTGTTGTAACGAGGGAAATGAAAAAGAAAGAAGTTCAGCGTGATTTAGATGATATATATGATACAGAAAAGCCTGTAAACAGAGATAAAACAGTAGAACTGGGGAATGAGAAGGGCTCTGTGGAATTAGAAATTGATCTACTTCCAGATTTTTTTGTGGATAGCGATGAGTTGATGAATTAGTGTAATTAGCAATATTGGAGAAATCGAAAGATTTTGAAATTAATGGTGATGGTGAGGTGCAGATGAGTGAAAAAGTGGCAATAAAGAGATTGAGATTAGAATTTGAATTAAAGAAAATGCAACTCGAGGCAAAAAACGAGAAAGAGAGAATATAGGCAAGAATTAAATAATTAGATATTGAGAAGAAGACAGGTGCAAGAAGAGGAACAGCAGATAAAAATGATAGAGGAAACCAGTTACCTGAGTTTATAGAAGGAGAAACACAGGACTTCTTAATTTAATTTGAAAAAATGGTAACTGTTAATGAAGGAGACGAAAATGACTGGACTATGTTGGTGCAGAGTAAATTTAAGCTAAGGCTAGAGAGGCGTATTCACATCTCAGTATAATAGAATGAGTGGATTATAAGTTGTTAAAGAATCAGTGTTAAAGACGGTGGAGTTGGAAAAAGAAGTGTAGAGGATGATGTTTAGGAACATTAAGAAAGTAAGTGGTCAAATACATCTTGAAGTGGATAGAGAGGGTGGAATGTAATTCGACAGGTGGTGTAAGTCTAAGGAAGTAGAAACCTGTAAATCTTGAGGATTATATTATTGAAGGAATGGTTGAGATTAAAAGTAGTCTGGAGAAATGAATATAGATATTGAGAAATACTTGAGCAGATCAGAGCAAAATTCTGAAAGGTATATTAGAGTGGACAAAGGAGTCTTTCTCTAGTGAAGAAGGAAGTATAAGAGGGTTGGGATCAGGGATGACTGTCCCATTACATGATGTGTTTCTTCAGAACGGAGTTGTGAGTGACAGTGTAAAAGTTGGAGTATATGAGGAACTTCCTTTATCTTTAATACACATACTATTGGAGAATGAGTTGGTTTGCGACAAATTAGTCCCAGAGCCCATCATGAATGAAAATCCATTTGATGCCGAGACTACTGTAGAGTTGAACCACCTGACTAATGAAGATTGGGAGAATACCTTAACTGAGTATAAGCTTGATGATGATGTACAGTAAAGTGAGAGTATTTACTTAGCTTGTGTTGCCAAGAGGGTAATGTAAAAGAGAGGAGAAGTTGAGTATGGTTTGGGTGATATATTTGTTACAAAAGAGCGTGTAAACAGAGATAATACAGTGGAATTGGAAAATGAGAAGAACTCTGTGGAATTAGAAATTGAGCTACTTCCAGATTCTGTGTTGGAGAGGGATGAATTGATAAATTAGTGTCCTTATCAATACTGGAGAAATATGAAGATACTGAAGGTAGTGATGATGGTAAGGTGTAGCTGAGCGAAAAAGTGGCAATGGATATACTCAGGTTGGAATTTGAATATAATATTAATGCCACTAGAGGCAGAAAGCGAAAGAGAGAGGATACAGGCAGAAAAAGAGGAAAGACCTAGGAAATTAGAAAGAGAGAAATACCCACTTATAAGAAGAGAAATTGCAGTTTAAAATGATAGATTAAACCAGTTACCTTAGTTTCTTGAAAGAAAAACAAAGAACTTCTTCATTCAATTCGAAAAAATGGCAGCTATTAATGAATAGGACGAATGTGACTGGGCTCTGTTGGTGCACAGTAAATCTAAGGGTAGGGCTAGATAGGCGTATGCACATATGAGTATAATAGAATCAGTGGATTATAAGGTTGTTAAAGAATCAGTGTTGAAGATATTGAAAATGGGCGCAGAATTGTACAGGAGTAAGGTTAGGGACATTAAGAAAATAAGTGGTCAAAATCATCTTAAAGTGGCCAAAGAGTGTGGAATGGAATTCGACAAGTGGTGTAAGTCTAAGAAAGTAGAAACCTATAAATTCTGAAAAATATATTTTTGAAGGAAAGGTTGGGATTAAAGTAGTCCCGAGAAATGAATACAGATATTGAGAGATACTTGAGCAGATCAGAGCAAAATTCTGAAAGGTGTATTAGAGTGGACAAAGGAGTCTTACTCTAGTGAAGAAGTAAGTGTAAGAGGGTTAGGATCAAGGATGACTGTCCCATTACATAATGTGTATCTTGAGAACGGAGTTGTGAGTGGCAGTGTTGGAGTATGTGAGGAACTTCCTTTATCTGGAATACACATACAATTGGGAAATGAGTTGGTTTACGACAATTTAGTCCCAGAGCCTATCATGAATGAAAATCCATTTGATGTCGAGGCTACTGTAGAGGTTAACTACGTGACAGATGAAGATGAGGAGAATACCTCAAGAGAGTATAAGCCTGATGATGATGTACAGTACAGTGAAAATATTTCCCTAGCTTGTGTTGTAACCAGGAGAATTTGAGTATTATCTGGGTGATATATTTGGTACAGAAGAGTCTGAAAACAGAGATAATACAGTGGAACTGGAAAATGAGAAGACTTCTGTGGAATTAGAAATTAAGATACTTACAGATTCTGTTGTGGACAGGGATGAATTGATAAATTAGTGTCCTTAGCAATACTGGAGAAATCTGAAGATATTGAAGGTACAATGAGTGAAAAAGTGGCAATGGAGATATTGATTTTATAATATGAATTTAATATTAATGCCACTAGAGGCAGAAAGCGAAAAAGAGAGGATACAGGCAGACAAAGGGGAGAGACTTTGGAGATTAGAGACAAATAGACAGTTACAAGAAGAGAAATTAGAGTTGAAAATTATTGAGTAAATCAATTACCGACTTTACAGAAGACAAAACAAAGGATTTCTTTATTCAGTTTGAAAAAGTGGCAACTATTAATGGAAGAGACGAAAGTGACTGGGCTCTGTAGGTGCAGAGTAAATTTAAGGGTGAGGCTAGAGAGGCGTATTCATGTCTGAGTATAATGGAATCAGTTGATTATAAGGTTGTTAAAGCAGGAGTTCTCAAGACGGTCGAAATGGATGCAGAAGTGTACAGTTGGAGGTTTCTTAAAATCAAGAAAATAAGTCTACAAACTCATCTTGAAGTGGCCAGAGAGTGTGGAATGAAATTCGACAGGTGGTGCAAGTCTAAGTAGAGAAGAAGAATGAAATAAGACAACTAATCCTCTTGGAACAATTCAAACGTATCATACAGCTTGAAATACATTATGAAATAAGTAAAATTAGGGTGAAGTATGTGATCGATGGAGCCAGGATGGCTAACCAATTAGAAGTAGCACACAAAATGTATAAGGAAGACGTGTGACGTAAACGAAGTAGAGTAAGGCAGAGTAATAGGCACAATTATAACAAACATTACAAATATGAGAACTAGTCAAGTGTTAAGTAACCTAACTCAAACTAATTTATGGAAAGTCCACCTAACTATGTGTCACAAAAAAACTGTAAGGAGTAGATACAAGAAACAAACACCAAACAAAAAAGTATCCAAGACCACAGTTCAATCATAACTCTTACGTCTATAAACAGTATAGTCCACCAATGAAATGTCTGGGATGTGGAGAAATTCGTCATGCTAGATATCACTTTAAAAAAAAAATGCGGCATTAAGTATTGCTTGGAGTAAGGCCTAAGATATTCATGATGTACAGTGAGAGTCAACCAAAAAGTGTAATTTTTGAAAAATATATTTTTGAAGGAAAGATTGGGATTAAAGGTTGTCCAGAGAAAAAAAGAAATAATATTGAGAGATTCATGATCAGTTCAGAGTCTAATTCTGAAAGGTGCATTAGAGTGGACAAATAAGTCTTACTCTGATGAAGAAGTAAGTGCAAGAGGGTTAGGATCAGGGATGACTGTCCCATTACATAATGTGAATTTTGAAAGCGGAGTGGCAGTTTAGAAGTGGAGTAAGTGAGGAACTTCCTTTATCTGGAATTCACATGCTATTAGGAAATGAATTTTCTCGAGACAAATTAGTCCCTGAGCCTATCATGAATGAAAACACGTTTTATGTAGAGGCTACCGTAAAGGTTAACCACGTGACGGATAAAGACAATGAGAGTACCTTAAAAGAGTAAAAGAATGATGATGATGTACAGTACAGTGAAGTCATTTACCCAGCTTTTATTGTAACCAGGGAAAATATATAGAAAGGAGGAGAAGTTGAGCATGATTTCGATGATTATATATGATACAGAAAAGCCTGTAAACAGAGATAGAACAGTGGAACTGGAGAATGAGAAGAGCTCTGTGGAAATAGAAATTGATCTTCCAGATTTTGCTGTGGACAGGGATGAGTTCATTTATTAGTATAATTAGCAATATTGGAGAAATCGAAAGGTTTTGAAAATAATGGTGATGTTGAGGTGCAGATGAGTGAAAAAGTGGCAATAGAAAAATTGAGGTTAGAACTTAAATTTAAGAGAATGCAGCTCGAGGGAGAAAACGAAAAGGAGAGGATATAGGCAAGAATTAAGTAATTAGAAATTGAGGAGAAGACGGGTGCAAGAAGAGGAACTGCAGATAAAAGTGATAGAGGAAACCACTTACCTGAGTTTATAGGAGGAGAAAGACAGTGCTACTTAATTTAATCTGAAAAAATGGTAACTATTAAAGAAGGAGACGAAAATGACTGGACTATGTTGGTGCAGAGTAAACTTAAGGATAAGGCAAGAGAGGCGTATTCACATCTGAGTATAAGAGAATCAGTGGATTATAAGAATGTTAAGGAATCAGTGTTGAAGACATTGTAAATGGACGCAGAAGTGTACAGGAGGAGGTTTAGGGACATTAAGAAACTAAGTGGTCAAACACATCTTAAAGTGGCCAGAGAGGGTGGAATGTAATTCGGCAGGTGGTGTAAGTCTAAGGAAGTAGAGACCTGTAAATTTTGAGGAATATATTATTGAAGGAAAGGTTGGGAAGAAAAGTAGTCCCGAGAAATTAATATAGATTTTGATAGATACTTGAACAAATCATAGCAAAATTCTGAAAGGTGTATTAGAGTGGACAAAGGAGTCTTTCTCTGGTGAAGAAGTAAGTGTAATAAGGTTACGATCAGGGATGACTGTCCCATAACACAATGTGTACATTCAGAACGGAGTTGTGAGTTGCAATGTAAAAGTTGGAGTATGTGAAGAACTTTCTTTATCTTTAATACACATAGTATTGGGGAATTAGTTCGTTTACGACAAATTAGTCCAAGAGCCTATCATGAATGAAAATCCATTTGATGTTGAGGCTACTGTAGAGGTGAACTACCTGACTAATGAAGATTGGGAGAATACCTTAAGATAGTATAAGCCTGATGATGATGTACAGTATAGTGAAAGTATTTACCTAGCTTGTGTTGCAAACAGGGAAATGAAAAACAGAGAAGTTGAGTATGATTTGGGTGATATATTTGATACAGAAGAGTCTGTAAACACAGATAATGCAGTGGAACTGGAAAATGAGAAGAGCTCTGTGGAATTAGAAATTGAGCTACATCCAGATTCTGTTGTGGATAGGGATGAATTGATAAATTAGTGTCCTTTTCAATATTGGAGATATATGAAGATATGTAAGGTAGTGGTGATGGTAATGTGCAGGTCAGTGAAAAAGTGGCAATGGGGATATTGGTTAGAATCTGAATTTGATATTAATGCCACTAGAGGCAGAAAGCGAAAAAGAGAGGATACAGGCAGACAAAGAGGAAAGTCTTAAAAAATTAGAGAGAAATAGACAGTTACAAGAAGAAAAATTGCACTTAAGAATGATAGAGGAAATCAGTTACCAGAGTTTAGAGAAAGAAAAACAAAAGACTTCTTTATACTATTTGAAAAAATGGCAATTATTAATGAATAGGACGAATGTGATTGGGCTCTGTTGGTGCAGAGTAAATCATAAGGGTAAGGATGGAGAGGCGTATTCTTGTCTGAGTATAATGGAATCAGTGGATTATAAGGTTGTTAAAGAAGCAGTTTTCAAGACGGTGGAAATGGACACAGAAGTGTACAGGTTGAGGTTTCGGGACATCAAGAAAATAAGTAGACAAACTCATCTTGAAGAGGCCAGAGATTGTGGAATGAAATTCGACAGGTGGTGCAAGTCTATGGAAGTTGAGAGGAAGAATGAAATAAGACAACTAATCCTGTTGGAACAATTCAAATGTATTATACACTCTGAAATAAACTATGAAATAAATATAATTAGAGTGAAGAATGTGATGGAGGCAGCCAGGATGGTTAACCAGTTAGAAGTATAAGGAAGAGGTGTGACGTAAACAAAGTGAAGTAAGGCAGAGTAATAGGCAAACATGAGAACTATTCAAGTGTTAAGCAACCTAACTCAAACTATTTTTTGGAAAGTTCACCTATATGTCAAAAAATACTGTAAAGAGTAAATACCAAAGACAAACACCATACAAGTATCCAAGACCTCACTTCAGTCATTGCTCTTATGTTTGTAAACAGGGTAGACCACCAATGAAATGTCGAGGATGTGGAGAAATTGGTCATGCTAGATGTCAGTGTCAGAAAAACCCAAAATCTGCGGCATTAAATATTGCTTGGAGTAATGCCTAAGATATCTGTTATGTAGAGTGTGAGTCAACCAAAACCTGAAAACTTTGAAAAATATATTTTTGATGGAAAGGTTGGGGTTAAAGGTTGTCCAGAGAAAAAAAAAATAATATTGAGAGATTCTTGAGCAGATCAGAGTCTAATTCTGAAAGGTGTACTAGAGTGGACAAAGGAGTCTTACTCTGGTAAAGAAGTAAGTGCAAGAAGGTTAGGATCAGGGATGACTGTCCCATTACATAATGTGATTCTTGAAAGCGGAGTTGTGAGTGGCAGTTTAAAAGTGGAGTATGTGAGGAGCTTCCTTTATGTAGAATACATATGCTATTGGGGAATAAATTGTCTTGCGACAAATTAGTCCATGAGCCTATCATGAATGCAAATCCGTTTGATGTAGAGGCTACTGTAAAGGTGAACCACGTGACAGATACAGACGAGGAGAATACATCAAAATAGTATAAGCCTGATGATGATGTACAGTACCGTGAAATCATTTATCCATCTTTTGTTGTAACCAGGAAAATGAAAAAGAAAGCAGGAGAAGTTGAGCATGATTTACGTGATATGTATGATACAGAGAAGCCTGTAAACAGATAAAACATTCGAATTGGAGAATGAGAAGAGCTCTGTGGAATTGAAAACTGATCTACTTCTAGATTTTGTTTTGGACAGGGATGAGTTTATTAATCAGTGTAAATAGTAATATTGGAGAAATCGAAACGTTTTGAAAATAATGGTGATGGTGAGGTGCAGATTAGTGAAAAGCGGCAATAGAAAAATTGGTTGGAATTTAAATTTAAGAAAAAGCAAGTCGAGGCAGAAAACGAAAAACAGACGATAAAGGCAAGAATTAAGTAATAATAGATTGAGGAGAAGACAGGTGCAAGAAGAACAACTGCAGATAAAACTGATACAGCAAACCAGTTACCTGAGTTTATAGAAGGAAAAACACGGGACTTCTTAATTCAATTTGAAAAAATGGTAACTATTAAAGAAGGAGACGAAAATGACTGGGATATGTTGGTGCAGAGTAAATTTAAGGGTAAGGCCAGAGAGGCGTATACACATCTGAGAATAATAGAATCACTGGAATATAAGGTTGTCAAAAATCAGTGTTGAAGACAGTGGAAATGGACGCAGAAGTGTACAGGAGGAGGTTTAGGGACATTAAGAGAATAAGTGGGCAAACTCACCTTGAAGTGGCCAGAGAGTGTGGACTAGAATTCGACAAGTGGTGTAAGTCTAAGGAAGTAGAAACCTGTAAATTTTGAGAAATATACAATTGAAAGAAAGGTTGGGATTAAAAGTAGTCCCGAGAAATGAATATAGATATTGAGAGATACTTGAGCAGATCAGAACAAAATTCTGAAAGATGTATTAGAGAGGACAAAGGAGTCTTACTCTGGTGAAGAAGTAAATGTAAGAGGGTTAGGATCAGGGATGACTGTCCCATTACATAATGTGTATCTTGAGAACGGAGTTGGGAGTGGCAGTTTAAAAGTTGGAGGATGTAAGGAACTTCCTTTATCTGGAATACACATACTATTTGGGAATGAGTTGTTTTGCGACAAATTAGTCCCAGAGCCTATCAAGAATGAAAGTCCACTTGATGTCGAGGCTACTGTAGAGCTGAACCACGTGACGGAAAAGATAAGGAGAATACCTCAATCGCGCATAAGCCTTATGATGATGTACAGTACAGTGAAAATATTTACCTAGATTGGGTTGTAACCAGAAGTAGATTAGATTTGGGTGATATATTTGGTACAGAACTGGAAAATGAGAAGAGTTCTGTGGAATTAGAAATTGAGCTACTTCCAAATTCTGTTGTGGACAGGGATGAATTGATAATTAGTGTCCTTAGCAATATTGGTGAAATCAAAAGATATTGAAGGTAGTGGTGATGGTAAGGTGCAGATGAATGAAAAAGTGGCAGTGGAGGTATTGAGTTTAGAATCTGAATTTAAAATTGATGCCACTAGACGCAGAAAGAGAAAAAGAGAGTATACAGGCAGACAAAGAGGAAAGACTTAGGAAATTAGAGGGAAAGAGAGAGTTACAAGAAAAATAATACAGTTATATAGGATGGAGTAAATCAGTTACCTGAGTTTAGAGAAAGAAGAACAAAAACTTCTTTATTCAATTTGAGAAGATGGCAACTCTTAATGAATAGGACGAATGTGACTAGGCTATGTTGGTGCAAATTAAATTTAAGGGTAACACTAGAGAGGCGTATTTTTTTCTGAGTATAATGGAATCAGTGGATTATAAGGTTCTTAAAAAAGCAGTTTTCAAGACTGTGGAAATGGATGTAGAATTGTACAGGTGGAGGTTTCGGGACATCCAGAAAATAAGTCGACAAACTCATCTTAAAGTGGCCAGAGGGTGTGGAATGAAATTCGACAGGTGATGCAAGTCTAAGGAAGTAGAGACGAAGAATAAAATAAGAAAAACGATACTGTTGGAACAAAAGAAAACGTTTTATACAACCTGAAATATACTATGAAATAAGTTAAATTAGAGTGAAGAATGTGTTGGATGGAGCCAGGATTGCTAACCAATTAGAAGTAGCACACAAAATGTAAAAGGAAGAGGTGTGACGTAAACAAAGTGGAGTAAGACAGAGTAATAGGCAGAATTATAACAAACATTACAAACATAAGAACTATTCAAATATTAAGTAACCTAACTCGAACAAATTTGTAGAAAGTCCACCTAACTATGTGTCACAAAACAATGTACGGAGTAGATACCAAAGACAAAAACCATACAAGTATCCAAGACCTCAGTTCAATCATAAATCTTCCGTTTCTAAACAGGATAGACCACCAATAAAATGTCTGGGATGTGGAGAAATTGGTCATGCTAGATGTCAGTGTCAAAAAAAAAAAAAAAAAAGTCTGTGGCATTAAGTATTGCTAGGAATAATGCCCAAGATGTTTGTGATGCACAGTGTGAGTCAACTAAAACCTGTAAATTTTGAGAAATATATTTTCGATAGAAAGGTTGGAATTAAAGGTAGTCCAGAGAAAAAAAGAAAAAATAATGAGAGATTCTTGAGCATATCAGAGTCTAATTCTGAAAGGTGTATTAGAGTGGAGAAAGGAGTCTTACTCTGGTGAAGAAGTAAGTGCAAAAGGGTTAGGATGAGAGATAACTGTCCCATTACATAATGTGAATATTGAAAGTGGAGTTGTGAGTAGCAGTTTAAAACTGGAGTATGTGAGGAGCTTAATTTGGAATACCCATGGTATTGGGGAATGAATTGTCTTGCGACAAATAAATGAAAATCCGTTTGATATAAAGGCTATTGTAAAGGTGAACCACGTAAGGGATAAAGACGAGGAGAATATCTCAAAGGAGTATAAGCCTGATGATGATGTACAGTACAATGAAACCATTTACCCAGCTTTTGTTGTAACCAGTGAAATGTAAAAGAAAAGTTGGGCATGATTTGGATTTTATATATGATACAGAGAAGTCTGTAAACAGAGATAAAACATTGGAATTGGAGAATGAGAAGACCTCTATGGAATTAGAAATTAGTCTTCTAGATTTTGTTGTGGACAGGGATGAGTTTATTATTCAGTGTAATTAGCAATATTGGAGAAATCGAAAGATTTTGAAAATGAAGGTGATGGAGGTGCATATAAGTGAAAAAGTGGCAATAGAGATATTGAGGTTAGAATTTTAATTTAAGAAAATGCAAATTGAGGCAGAAAACGGAAGAAATTATATGGCAAGAATTAAGAAATTATAAATTGAGGAGGAGACAGGTGCAAGAAGAGGAACTGCAGATAAAAATGATAGAGCAAACAAGTTACCTGAGTTTATAGAAGGAACAACACAGGACTTCTTAATTCAATTTGAAAAAAATGGTAACTATTAAAGGAGACGAAAATGACTGGGATATGTTGGTGCAGAGTAAATTTAAGGGTAAGGCTAGAGAGGCGTATACACATCTGAATGTAACAGATTAAGTGGATTATAAGGCTGTTAAAGAATCAGTGTTGAAGACAGTGGAAATGGACGCAGAAATGTACAGGAGGAGGTTTAGGGACATTAAGAAAATAAGTGGTCAAACTCCTCTTGAATTGGCCAGAGACTGTGGAATGGAATTCGGCAAGTGGTGTAACTCTAAGAAAGTGGAAACCTATAAATTTTGAGAAATATATTATTGAAGGAAAGGTTGGGATTAAACGTAGTCACGAGAAATCAATATAGATTTTGATACTTGAGCAGACAAGAGCAAAATTCTGATAGGTGTATTAGATTGGACAAAGGAATCTTACTCTCTTACTCTGGAGAAGAAGTAAGTGTAAGAGGGTTAGGATCAAGGATGACTGTCCCATTACATGATGTGTATCTTGAGAACGGAGTTATTAGTGGCAGTGTAAAAGTTGCAGTATGTGAGGAACTTCCTTTATTTGGAATACACATGCTATTGGGGAATGAGCTGGTTTGCGACAAATTAGTCCCATAGCCTATCCTGAATGAAAATCCATTTGATATCGAGGCTAGTGTAGAGGTGAACTACGTGACAGATGAAGATGAGGAGAATACCCGAAGAGAATATAAGCTTGATGATGATGTACAGTACAGTGAAAATATTTACCTAGCCTATGTTGTAACCAGAAAAAGTTGAGTGTGATTTGGGTGATCTATTTGGTACAGAAGAGTCTGTAAACAGAGATAATACAGTGGAATTGGAAAATGAGAAGAGTTCTATGGAATTAGAAATTGAGCTACTTCCAGATCCTGTTGTGGACAAGGATAAATTGATAAATTAGTGTCTTTAGCAATATTGGAGAAATCTGAAGATATTGAAGGTAGTAGTGATGGTAAGGTGCAGATAAATGAAAAAGTGGCAATGGAGGTATTGAGTTTAGAATTTGAATTAAAAATTGATGCCACTAGACGCAGAAACCGAAAAAGAGAGGATACAGGCAGACAAATGGGTAAAGACTTTGGAAATTACAAAGAGAGATATAGACAGTTACAAGAAGAGAAATTGGAGTTAGAAATGATTGAGTAAATCAGTTACTTGAGTTTATAGAAGGAAAAAGAAAGGATTTCTTTATTCAGTTTGAACAAATGGCAACTATTAATGAATAAGACGAAAGTGACTAGGCTCTATACGTGCAGATTAAATTTAAAAGTAAGGCTAGAGAGGCGTTCTCAGTTTTCAAGACGGTGGAAATGGATGCAAAAGTGTACAGGTGGAGGTTTCGGGACATCAAGAAAATAAGTAGACAAACTCATCTTGAAGTGGCAAGAGAGTGTGGAATGAAATTCGACAGGTGGTGCAACTCTAAGGAAGTAGAGACAAAGAATGAAATAAGACAACTGATCCTGTTGGAACAATTCAAACGTATTATACACCTTGAAATAGAATATGAAATAAGTAAAATTAAGGTGACGAATGTGATCGATGGAGCCAGGATGGCTAACCAATTAGAAGTAGCACACAAATGTATAAGGAAGAGGTGTGACGTAAACAAAGTAGCATAAGGCAGAGTAATAGTCAGAATCATAACAAACATTACAAATATGAGAACTGTTCAAGTGTTAAGCAACCTGACTCGAACTAATTTGTGGAAAGTCTACGTAACTATGTGTCACAAAATACTGTAATGAGCAGATACCAAAGACAAACACCATACACTATGCAAGAATCCAAGACCACAGTTCAATCATAACTATTACGTTTTTAAACAGGATAAATCACCAATGAAATGTCTGGGATGTGGAGAAATTTGTCATGCTAGATATCAGTGTCAAAAAACCCCAAAGTCTGCGGCTTGAGTATTGCTTGGAGTAAGGCCTAAAATATTTATGATGTACAGTGTGAGTCAACCGAAACCTGTAAATTTTGAAAAATATATTTATGAAGGAAATGTTGGTATTGAGGTTAGTCTAGAGAAAAACAAAAATAATATTGTGAGATTCTTTAGCAGATCAGAGTCTAATTCTGAAAGAAGTATTAGAGTGGACAAAGGAGTGTTACTCTGGTGAAGAAGTAAGTGCAAGAGGGTTACGATCAGGGATGACTATCCCCTTACATAATATGATTCTTGAAAGCGGAGATGTAAGTGGCAGTTTAGAAGCGGAGTATGTGAGAAACTTCCCTTATCTGGAATACACAAGCTATTGGGAAATGAATTGTCTTTCGACAAATTAGTCCCGGAGCCTATCATAAATGAAAAACCGTTTGATATAGAGGCTACTGTAAAGGTGAACCTCTTGACGGATAAAGACGAGGAGAATACCTCAAATGAGTATAAGCGTGATGATGATGTACAATGCAGTGAAATCATTTACTCGGTTTTTGTCGTAACCAGGGAAATGAAAAAGAAAGGAGAAGTTCTGCATGATTTGGATAATATATATGATACAGAGAAGCCTGCAAACAGAGAAAAAACATTGGAATTGGAGAATGAAAAGAGTTCTGTGGAATTAAAATTGAATCACTTTTAGATTTTGTTGTCAACAAGGATGAGTATATTAATCAGTGTATTTAGCAATATTGGAGAAATCGAAAACTTTTGAAAATAATGGTGATGGTGAGGTGCAGATGAGTGAAAAAGTGGCAATAGAGAAATTGAGGTTAGAACTTAAATTTAAAAAATGCAACTCGAGGCAGAAAACGTAAAAGAGAGGAGAGAAACAAGACTTATGTAATTATAAATTCAGGAGAAGACAGATGCAAGAAGAGGAACTGCAGATAAAAATGATAGAGCAAACCAGTTACCTGAGTTTATAGAAGGACAAACACAAGACTTCTTAATTCAATTTGCAAAATGGTAACTCTTAAAGAAGGAGACGAAAATGACTGGGATATGTTGGTGCAGAGTAAATGTAAGGGTAAGGCTAGAGAGGCGTATGCACATCTGAATATAATAGAATCAGTGGGTTATAAGGTTGTTAAAGAATCAGTGTTGAAGGCAGTGGAAATGGACGCAGAAGTGTACAGGAGGAGGTTTAGGGACATTAAAATAATAAGTGGTCAAACTTATCTTCAAGTGGCCAGAGAGTGTGGAATGGAATTCGACAAGT
Source organism: Panulirus argus (assembly GCA_038088735.1). NCBI lineage: Eukaryota > Metazoa > Arthropoda > Malacostraca > Decapoda > Palinuridae > Panulirus > Panulirus argus. The sequence continues at coordinate 23,976 of JAYMFT010150210.1, forward strand.
GGTGTAAGTCTAAGGAAGTAGAAACCTCTACATTTTAAGAAATATATTACTGAAGGAAAGGTTGGGATTAAAAGTAGTCCCGAGAAATGAATATAGATATTGATAGATACTTGAGCAGATCAAAGCAACATTATGAATGGTGTATTAGAGTGGAAAAAGGAGTCTTCCTCTGGTGTAGAATTAAGTATAAGAGGGTTAAGATCAGGGATGAGTGTCCCATTACATAATGTGTATCTTGAGAACGGAGTTGTGAGTGGCAGTGTAAAAGTTGGAGTATGTGAGGAACTTCCTTTATCTAGAATACTCATACTATTGGGGAATGAGTTTGTTTGCGACAAACTAGTCCCAGATCCTATCATGAATGAAAATCCATTTGATGTCGAGGCTACTGTAGAGGTAAACTACGTGACGGATGAATACCTCAAGAGAGTATAAGCCTGATAATGATGTACAGTACAGTGAAAATATTTACATAGCTTGTGTTGTAACCAGGAGAAGTTGAGTATGATTTCGGTGAAATATTTGGTGTAGAAGAGTCTGTAAACAGAGATAATACAGTGGAACTAGAAAATGAGAAGATATCTGTGAAACTAGAAATTGAGCTACTTCCAGATTCTGTTGTGGACAGGGAAGATTTGATAAATTAGTGTCCTTAACATAAATGAAGTAATCTGAAGATATTGAAGGTAGCGGTATTGGTAAGGTGCAGATGAATGAAAAAGTGGCAATGGAGATATTGGGGTTAGAATTTAAATTCAAGAAAATGCATCTCGAGGCAAAACACGAAAATATAGAGGATATAGGCAAGACTTAACTGTTTAGAAATTGAGGAGAAGACAGGTGCAAGAAGAGGAACTGCAGATAAAAATGAGAGAGGAAACCATTTACCTGAGTTTCAAGAAGGAAAAGCAGAGGACTTCTTAATTCAATTTGAAAAAATGGTAACTGTTAAAGAAGGAGACGAAAATGACTGGACTTTGTTGGTGCAGAGTAAATTTAAGGGTAAGGGTAGAGAGGCGCATGCACATCTGAGTTTAATAGAATCAGTGGATTATAAGGTTGTTAAAGAATCAGCGTTAAAGACAGTGGAAATGGACGCAGAATAGTACAGGGGGATATTTAGAGACATTAAGAAAATAAGTGGTGAAACTCATCTTGAAGTGGTCAGAGAGCGTGGAATGTAATTCGACAGGTGGTGTAAGTCTAAGGAAGAAGAAACCTGTAAATTTTGAGGAGTATATTATTGAAGGAATTGTTGAGATTAAAAGTAGTCCAGAGTAATGAATTTAGATATTGAGAGATACTTGAGCAGATTAGAGCAAACTTCTGAAAGGTGTGTTAGAGTGGACAAGGGAGTCTTAATCTGGTGAGGAAGTAAGTGTAAGAGGGTTAGGATCAGGGATGATTGTCCCATTACATAATGTGCGTCTTCAGAACGGAGTTTTCAGTGGCAGTTTAAAAGTTGGAGTATATGAGGAACTTCCTTTATCTGGAATACACATAAAATTGGGGAATGAGATGGTTTGCGAGAAATTAGTCCCAGAGCCTTTCATGAATGAAAATCTATTTGATGTCGAGGCTACTGTAGAGGGGAACCACCTGTCTAATGAATATTGGGAGAATAACTTACGGGAGTGTAAGCCTGATGATAATGTACAGTACAGTTAAAGTACTTACCTAGCTTGTGTTGCAAACAGGGAAATGAAAAAGAGGAGATGAGTATGATTTGGGTGATATATTTGGCACAGAAGAGTCTCTAAACAGATATAATACAGTGGAACTGGAAAATGAGAAGAGCTCTGTGAAATTAGAAATTGAGTTACTTCCAGATTCTGTTCTGGACAGGTATGAATTGATAAATTATTGTCCTTATCAATATTGGAGAAATATGAAGATATTGAAAGTATTGTTGATGGTAAGGTGCAGATGAGTGAAAAAGTGAAAATGGAGATATTGAGGTTAGAATTTGAATTTAAGATTAATGCCACTAGAGGCAGAAAGCGAAAAAGAGAGGATACAGTCAGACAAAGAGGAAAGACAGGAAAATAGAAAGAGAGAAATAGACAGTTACAAGAAGAGAAATTGGAGTTAGAAATAATAGAGTATATCAGTTACCCGAGTTTATAGTAGGAAAAACGAAGGACTTCTTTATTCAATTTGAAAAAATGGCAGCTCCTAATGAATAGGCCGAAAGAAAATGTAAATTTAAGGGTAAGGCTAGAGAGGTGTATTCTTGTCTGAGTGTAATGGAATCAGTGGATTATAAGGTTGTTAAAAAAGCAGCTTTCTAGACGGTGGAAATGACTGCAGAAGTGTACAAGATGGAGGTTTCGGGACATCAAAAAATAAGTCGACAAACTCATCTTCAAGAGGCCAGAAAGTGTGGAATGAAATTCGACATGTGTTGCAAGTCTAAGGAAGTAGAGACGAAGAATAAAATAAGACTACTAATCCTGTTGGAACAATTCAAACGTATTGTACACCCAGAAATAAACTATGAAATAGGTAGAATTAGAGTGAAGAATGTGATGGATGCAGCCAGGATGGCTAATCAATTAGAAGTAGCACACAAAATGTACAAGGATGATGTGTGACGTAAACAAAGTGGAGTAAGACAGAGTAATAGAGTAATAGCGTTCCTGACCGTGACGCATTCACGGGCCGCCCAGGGTCGAGCGCATAGGTTCGAATCCTGGTTGCGGCAGTCG